>ML208378.1:75971-92634 GCA_004369065.1 Pluteus cervinus
CAGGGCACCCTGACTTATCACTTGTGCCTCGAATTGTATTCCTGTCACCCAGTATAGGCAGGCCGGTAAATTACACCACTTACCACTCGTGGAATCAGAGAGTTGGGCCAATCTACTGGATTTCACCCCCGTTTACTGTCTATCATATCCCTCGGCGGCATCGACATCTCCATCCACAATGTCCATGTGAATTTAGGCGCACGTCGACTTTGCTTTCAGTCCCTCCAAGAGCCAGTCATTCACGGCAAATTCAACTGTCGCAGCCTGAATACGACTTTGCTATGGTCTGACTGCTTTCGCAAGGACGAAATTCGAATTCCTCAGGATGCCTTATCCTGGCTACACGTTATCTCGATGACAGTCTAACTGCCTCCGATGACTTGGATTATACAGTTCACTTCGTTAGACGAGAAAGCATGTGAGTCATCGTTGCTTTCCTGTAGAGTCGCAGCTAGGGGCAAGCATGGTGACGGTGTTGATCCTCAGGAATATGGAGGTGGATATCATATCCAGAGTTGAGATTTCCGGCACAAGAGGCCTCCAAGACATTCTTGTCCCTTTATTTTTCGATGGTGCACACTGCAGAGGGGCGTGGTTTTGTGATGCGATATCTTTGTATTGATGTGAAGACTCGGGGCTAAAATGACAAATTCGATAGCCACGCTCCGCAGAAAATTTATGAAGATACATTTAACAAGCCAGGCCCGTATTTCAATCCCTGTATCTGTTTTGGCCAGCTGATAACCCAGATCTCTTGTTACAGCAATCGCGTCGTCGGTCTGACGTCAAAAATGCAGCTAATTACTTGGAATAAGCTGCAGCTGGTTTACAAATGGACCTTCGTTTTAAGCCCGATTGCAGGCTCCTTGATCGACCCTTGGGCGGATGAGCCTATGGAGTGGGATTCCAGTACCCCAATGGAAGCGACATGTAGATTCAAAAACGGATACGGTAAGTTCAGAAGTTAAATATAAGTACGTTTGGTGATCGCCGATAGACTTTGACCCGCTCACCAACGAACGTTTTTCCTCTGGCCACCACTTGGTGCGCTCACGCCTGTAAAAGACTTCTGGCTCGTCGATGAATTTCGCATATCCATCGCCAATATGTTCTAACGTGGGGCAAGCCACTGTCGACGGGTGCACAGTAATGACCACTCATTTTCCTCACTCACCAATCGTTGACATCACCCTCTAACTCAGGTGCCACAAAATAACGAGGAAGACGAGCGCATTTCTATCTCAACTGCATTCAATCTAGAATCCGATTCCACGACACCCGACCTTATATTCTCCTCTTCTGATTGCGTTTTGTTTTATGTTGATATGAAGATAGTGGCCAGGGCGTGCGCGCCAGCCTTTCAATCTGCAATCTCAGCGTCACCCGCGTATGACCAAATGCCCGGGTCCATGAGGATCATTCTCATTCACGAGACGTCTCCGGTGCTAAATGTCATGCTCCACATCCTATACGGTACATCATGCGCCCAACATTCACCTCCTTTTGAAACGCTAGTCGATGCGGTGGACCATATGCCCTTCTACGACATCTCTCCAGCTACCCATATCACACCCTCCTCGCATGCCTACGCTTCCCTCATTGCCTTCGCACCTATCTACCCACTGCAGCTCTACAGTCTGGCTGGCCATCACCACCTCTATGATCTAGCCGCACCCACATCACCGCATCTCCTCTCGTATTCACTTTCATCAATGAGCGATGAAACTGCGGAGAGGATGGGGTGGCTCTACCTGAAACGACTCTTCGACCTCCACGCGGATCGCTTAAATGCGTTGAAAGAGATGCTGCTTTCTCCTCCATATCCCCACGAACCAACAAGAGAGTGCTCATTCAAGGACCAATCAAAGTTGACGAGAGCTTGGGCACTTGTTTCAGCGTACCTCGCTTGGGATGCTCGTGCAGGTTCGTCGGGTTCCATGACCCAATGTTTTGCTTTCTGATAGTTACGTTACAACCCAAGACTTATCCACTTACAATCTACAGCAGGCCTTTGGTTCCTTGAAGAATGATCTGACTTGTGAGCTCTGTACAACATCCCTGGAAGGTAGGGTACAGGGAATTGTCGTAAAATGGGCAACTATAAGGGTGAGAAAGATTTTTCCATATTTTCTGACCTGTCTTCTAAGAGGCATTGCATCCCAATCTATCACAGCGCACCATCTGAAAGCACAGCAGTTTGACGTTCTTCATCGCCACCGGATTTCTGAACGAGATATGGCAGGAGTCCCATATAATACTATCTGCGTCGATATCATCAGCCTATGTTATTTAGTTTGCTACCCATGTTGCGATCTGTAAATACCGTGTCATTTGTATCGTTATGCTCCAATAGTTCGAGGTCGAATTGTGTCTGTTTGGAGCTCCAGTCGTCGTGACTCAGTGTTTGGTGGATTGTGCAGCGGCTGTCCTTTGAAGTGCAAGGACATGGATTTATAGCACATCATGATGACAGTAGGAATCGGTTCTTGAAGGTGTTATACGCAATCAACACTTCGGCTCCGAGTCGACCTGGTCACGGGAGATGCTACATAATATTAACCGGAGACTCGACTGCGGTATACTGGTCGACTTGCGTTCAAACGAGGAAAAGTGACTGTAGGTAGCATATGCATGAGGAATGAAAGGACGAAGCACAGATGAGCTCGAGTAATAGTACAAACGGCATGTGATGAAAGGTCAGCGAGTCCTCATCAATCCAGAGAAATAACCACCGAGAAGTCCTCACCAGCACCCATGTTCAGAAGGACCGCTCATTACGAACGAAACCGCGGGGTGCGTAAGTCAGATACTGGACATCGTGCTGGATGGCCGCGTCGTTGATTGCATAAGTAAGGCTGGATGTAACAAGTCCTTCCCTTCCTCGCCTGTTTCAACATCAGCAGCCGGTCTGCAATCTGTCTTGGAAGTGAAGGGAGAGATGGGACCCCAACTAGGCAAATTGCGTTGGTTTGCAACTCCATAGATGTCCTGCTCTTCCCCAACATTCTCCTTCACACTGCTAAGCTTGTCAAAGACACCTTCCATTCCTATATCTGTTACGACACCATCCCCTCCAACAACAGTAGCATTGTCGCTGACGAGCTCGGAGCCAAGCTCCTGTTCTGTCGTTGCGTTGAAAGGTTGTGGAGAGCCTATTTGGACTTTTGGAAGGATATCTCGGACGAAGCGGCGCATAGACATGAAAGCCTGCTGCGTAGTTGCTAGGAATGGAAATGCTTGTGATACGTGTACCTATTAAAATCTGTTAAGGGAGAACGAGAAAGAAAAGCGAGGGACTTACGCCATCCTCGTATCTCTCGTGGAGGATTTCAACCCCTGCTAACCTTGCCTTGTGTGCGAAGAGTATAATTTCGTCACTCAGAACCTCGACATCCCCTGACTGGATTAGAAGGGGAGGAAGTCCAGTGAGATCGCCGAAGAGAGGACTTGCATAGGGGTGCGTCAAATGTTGTTCGAGACGTTCACCAAGATAAAGAAGTATTGGGTGTAGATGATTATCCAACGAAGGGAAAGGCACGATATCATAACGGGAGTTGGAGTCCCATGAGTTACAACTCATTGTTAGGTCTGTATATGCGTCCCATGTCAGTTGATTGTAATTCAGAAGACATCAAACCTGCTTACCAACCCAAGGAGACATAAGAATGGCTCCAGATGGTATTGGATAGGCGTTGTCGCGCAGGTACATTATTAACGCAAGACAGAGAGCACCTCCTGCGCTGTCACCGCAAATGATGATGTTTTGCGGAGGAATCTGAAGATCATCGATGAGCCTCAAGTAACCACAGACAACGTCGTGTAACGGGCCAGGAAATATTGTCTCAGGTGCGAGGCGGTAGTCCAAAGCTGTACAGGTACGACGTCAGGATCGTTCTCGGTGATACAAGATGAGATCGCACCAAAAACGCGAGAGTCAGTATGCTTCGACAAGGGAATTGATATTGACCGTTGAGCGGCGGCACTTGACAAATAGTATCCTCCTGAGGAATGGCAACCGTTTCAAGATGGGTCGAAATGAGAAGGACGAAATACTCACCACCGTGGAGGTAATACACAACACGCTCCTTGCTATTTTGTCTGGGCGTTGCATTCTCTTCGCTGGGGTTGGACTTGACATTCCATTCTGTCTGAAGTCTCTGCCAAGTACTCCTACCAACGACCCACTCGCCAGACAACACTCTTGATCCCGTTTCGGCTGCGTCGAATGTAGCGAGGAATCCCCGCAAATTAAGCTTCCTCACGCGAAATGTGACAGGAGTCACGAGGGCGTCAGATGGTAGAGGAACAAGGCCACTCAACCCCATAAAAAACCGGATGGTCACCTTGAATATCCCAAAGGAATTGAGAATCCAGGCAAAAGACAGATGCTGTTTTTAGCGAAAGTAAGGAAGGGCGCAGATGCTATGACATACCAGGTCAACAAGTGCGCTGTGTGGAGCCAGGCCTCGCATGAATGCCGAGATGACAGTCATCTCGATACCCCACGATTTTCTGCGAGGGCCCCTGATATGGTGTGATAGGACATCTGAAGCGATCTCTATAGCTATCGAGACGAACTGGGATCAGGGCGGTTGATGTTGTGGCGGGATATTGAATGGTATCTACCTTTGCTAGCTACAACGTAGCCGTACTTCCAGACATCTTGAACACCTAGGTGCGGTCTGGACTGGTATTTGACCTTGGGATGGACGCGTGCAGAGGGCGGTGGAAGGCCGCATGGAGTAGAGAAGTATTCGAGAGAGAGAGGTAGGGCGTCCGTTGTGAAGATTTGGAGCGGGGAAGATTCGGAGTGGATTGGAGTCTTGAAGTGAAAGAGGCCAGTAGGAAACAAAATATTCATTGGACTAAACGAAGGACTGAAAGGTATCATCATCAGTTCCGTGTCTGAGCTAAGAAAGGAGCGAGGCGGGATGACGTAGTTACTGACCCCCGTGACCCGACATGTAACTTTGGCACGCTAGGCACAAATTTCACAGTCCACTGTACATTCGATGGGAGACTTGGCTTTAATACGTCTTCTTCTTCGCAATCGCAATTCCTGTATTAACCTTCACCGTCATCATCCACAATTCCTTGCAACCATGTCAACTCCGTGTCCTTGCTGAAAACCAAGCAATGGCTAGATCCTCCGAATTGGAACATCCCAAGCTGGTCTCCTTTTGCGACACGATCTCCCTCACGAACAATGACGTGACAGGTAGAGACTTCGACCATCCCGATGGCGATGAAGGCGACTAAGCCAATGTTGGGTGTGGTAGCATTGATGTAAAAGATTGCCCGGGTAGCAACTGCGCTCAGGAAAGGCTGGGAATTTACGATGGCACCTCCGCCCTTTGAATCACCGGACCCAGCAACGGCAGCATAGTAGGTACCAGGAATGATATCGATTTTCTCGATAGTTCCATCGACGGGACTGTGCCAGCGGTGGTAGTCAAAGGGGCTCAAGAAGGCTTGGAACACGGTTCCACCTTCGAAAGCTTCGACGTACTCCTTCTCCTGATTCAACATGTGTACGAGAGAATAAGGGTACGAGAAGAGCGGGGTTTCTTTCTTCAGCCAGAAAGTGTCGCTAGCTTTAATGTCGGAAGATATGCGAAAGACTGCAGACTCGCAGGCGCTGACGACGTGGGTAGGGTCCGTGTCGACAGGACGGGCACATTCCTGAAGCGGGCGAGTGAAGAAATGATCCCAAGAGGTAAATCCCCAATGTGGGAGGGATGGATCGCAGATATACATTTGATGGAAGGGTTTTCCATCCCGTTCCTCGAACTTCTGAAGGGAGTCGGAACACAACCAGCCTCTTTCGTCCTCTGTGAGAACGTAGGCGGAATCCGGCATGCCAAGAAAATCTGCCCAGGATTGGAGGACCTTGTAGAGGAACCCGTTGACTTTGTCATACATGAATGCATCCATGCCTCCAGGGGTGTTGATCAAATAGTTAAGAACGAGGTAGATGGGAACACCAATGATGTCTGGCCCGTTGGTGATGTACTCAGGAGCCTCAGAGATGATAACGTCAAGAACACGTATCAAAGTACGATAGTCAGTGATCTAAAATATGCGAGATAAATTTTGAGTGAAAATTGCATAAAAGTTTCAGAACGTACGCCGACAGTTTGCAAGCTCTCTTTGGCGTTATCAGATAACTCGACGAACATGTTCGTGAAATACATGTTCACACGAGGATCGTTGTCGATTAATTCCAACCAAGATTCCATGAACGAGTGAAGGTTTGTGCTGCCGTCGCGAAAGACGATTTCGGCTTTACGGACTTTCTCTTGAATGAATGTGTTGATAGTTTTTTGATCACGAGGCAGCCAGTTATGAGGAGGACTTGAATTATCCACAAGCGGTGCTTGAGATGAATATTTAACGCGGGCAACGGAGAGGATAAGGGGGAATTATCACATACAGGCTGAAGCAAGGCTGATAGTGGCATTGGGTGCTAATGGAGATGGTCAGGCTGCCATCGACATAGATACTCGAACGCCTGAGACGTACTCTGCAGGTGAAGGCTCGCGATGGCTAGCTGTGGAGGGCTAAGTGGGGACTTCCAGGTCTTATATATCCTCTTACTATTGAATAGGAGTGACGAGCAAGGCCGTTCACGTTGACCTTGTTATGGTCGAACTGCACTATTACCCGCTCGATGGGGGCGCGCGAGGTGTTAAGTCAGTTGAACCTGGATTCGCCACAGGTAAGTCGACTGGGAACCGATCGTTCGCGGAATATCGATAACTAATTGGCATTTGGTCGGGTCCGTGACGTAGTGTCGAAAAGAAAACGATGTTCATCGAGTACCACCTGTATCCTAACTTTGAGCGTGTCTTCAAATGTAGCAATCACCAGAAGGCCGTAAGCGTATCAAGCATCGGTTACTAATTTAGTGCTATCAGAAGGAGGAAATTCGAGAAGAATAACTATCGCGCACCGGCGTTGGGCTTCCACACTAGGACATAGCCGCAAGTTCTTACAGTATGCAATCTCTTCAAGCTCCCCACTTGTGGTTGGCTTTATATTGCAGTATGTATTAGAGTGACAGATCTCAAGAAGAAAGCTGTTGAGCAAGAACAGGATCAGTTCGCGTTCGCAAGAACGGCCGTAAACAAGTTTGAACGCTCACCCACAAAAAGGGATATTCCAGTCGGTTCAAGAACGTGGGATCCCTACCATGGGGCAAAGTTCGCCAATTTTTCCAGACAGATAAAGAGGCGAGGGCCCGGGGTCAGACTGTTGTGGTAGCAAGGCGAACTATCCGTGAGAACAATTCGGGTTGATTGATTCAACAAGGGGTCTTATCATTGGTACAGCTGCAGTATCCGCTTACCGTTCCCTACAGAACTCATCCCAGCTCCACACCGCTCAAGTGTATTAGCGGTTCCTACGACCCGCGATAATCGTCCTCTGCACCGAAACTGGATTCAGACTCAAGATGGTCACTACTTTGAAGCTGTGCGAGTTACGCACTCTACATGCTTTCATCCCCGAACTCGTGTTATACTGAGCGAGATATTACAGCAGTTAATGGGTCCTCGAAAGCTTGAGAGGTGGCAGGCGATTAGGTTCTCGAAGGTCATAGTAAAGGAGATATTCTTTCGAAAGGTACAAACTCCCTGCCAATGGTTCATCGTTCGATGTGTGGCTCATATCGTTCAAAGTCTATAGCTACAGATTCCAGAATCAAACGTTGCACTATCGTGCCGTCCATGACTCACTTCCGCAAGCTCCTATCCAAGGCGCCCCATTCACGAGAGTTTCTGTATCGCACACCCTTCTCGCACCGTCATCTCCGCTGACCATAGCCTCAATTGACATATCGAATCCATATATTCTCTTCTCTGCGACTCTCTGGACGCTGTTCTAGGTTTCTTCTCACTCGTCGAACGGATCAACTAAAATAAGGTGATCCAATCTCAGTACTCAGTGCTCAGTTACTGTAAACACTGCCAATCGAACGTAAAAACACTATCGATAAGGTTACGTAGACCTTTCTAGGTCTACACAGCACATGCCATGGATCTCCAAACGTGTCGAAGCTCGAGCACTTCGATAAATAGTGTCGATAAATGATATCAACGCGGGTCCTGCATGCCTTTGTGGAACTCGGTTTGGCGTCACGGTTCGGTCTAATGCCGGGGCCTTGAGAGGAAACGAACCCCAAGGCAGGAGTGTTCTTGCGCATCGCTTTTGGCAAGCCTTTCCTGGTTTGGCTGACATTGGGATAGGTATGTGGATTTCTGTCTTACAATCATGTTATACAAAACTTACCTTTGTCTCGAGTCGTGATTATTGGTGGAAGTCCCAAGCCGTGGTTCGCATCTCCTCCAATTGCAAAAAAGACGAGGTAGATGCGATCATGCGAGAAGGTTCTTTGACCCCATGAAGGTTGAAGGGGTCGCAACGGAAATTCTATTACTTATTTGATTAGGGCCCCTCTTTCGTCACAGTGGAGGGTGATATTCGTCTCAATCCGACAGCATGGCCACTGAGTAGCATATCACTTTTACCATATGTAGCCACCGACGAGTCGTTAAGTGGAAGCGTTGATAATATTATCTCCATTTCCCTTACATAGGCCGATTGAACACGCGCATTATTAACTGAAGAGATGCTGGCGATATATTCGAGGCTAGTCTATCTGGTCTGGGGAGTCGGAACGCGAGTGTAAACACACAAAGGTGGGATGGGTGGGTGAGAATGGAAGGAACCAGATCTAGGTAATATGCGGAGGAAATGAGACTGTCCGGTGGGTAGTGGAGAGCAAACTATAGATGACGGAGGAGAGGTTAGAGGGAAATAAGGGAAAATAACGAGTGTGTGAGGGGCGAAGGAGTACTTCGGCGACCCATAGAACGTGAACTCAAAATGATACAAGACCAAAAGCTAAGGAGCGTGATGACAAGCCTAAAAATAAACATGAAAGGGGGTAGGTTCAGAATAATCTGAACCTAACATTGGAACTTCACTGGACCGATGACTCAAGCAACCCAAACACCACAAACGCTGAACACAAGACCAGAACAAACCAGACCCAACCCAACCATCGATTCGCCTGAGAAAGACGAATAAAGAAAACCACGCCCAAAACCTGTGGAAACACCAAGAAAGCGAAAGAAAGTCTCGTCCTATGGCAAAACAAACAAATGTCCAAGACCTTCGCAAACCCCAGGAAGAAGAAACCAGAGAAAAGGGAAATCGTGGAGACGAAAGGAAGAATAGCTAAATGGCTACATAAATAAACGAAAACCTGAAAAAATAATATAGACCGAAACAGAAAGAAAAAGAAATCGTGAATGATACGCGGAAGTCATGTACCATGCATAAATTAGATGCTGACACTAAAATAAAAACAGAGCAGAAGGATGCAAAGTCCATCTGCAAGTGCAAAGCCAGAAAGACGATGAAGCGGGGCAGATGGTGGGTCCGAAGGGACCGTCCTATGTGTGAAGTCGAGCAAGAAAAAGGTCCCGAGGACCCTCCACGCAACGCAGCGCACGCCATGGGAATGGCCACACAAACTCGAAGCCGTCAACAAGGATTTGCGATAGTAGTGCGCCAAGGGGAAATGACCTCGCCAACAGGGATTGAGAGTGGCTTCCATAGCTTCCACGAGTGTGCCCTCCGTGCATAGCCCTCACGCGAGGCAAAGGAAACTTCCCAGGGGGTGGCAAAAGGAACGCGGGTCAAAGGCGTCCCTTTCCTGTA
Source organism: Pluteus cervinus (assembly GCA_004369065.1). Lineage (NCBI taxonomy): Eukaryota > Fungi > Basidiomycota > Agaricomycetes > Agaricales > Pluteaceae > Pluteus > Pluteus cervinus. Next base: position 85,698 of record ML208378.1, read on the forward strand.
GAGGCGGGACGACTGAATTGCGTAGTAGGGATGACGGAGCGCCGCCGAATGACAGCGCGTCTGTGCTTGGGGTTGTACGCTTGGAGAACACAACCACTTGGAGTTGTTCGGCTCGTTGACGACATCTGGCGTTTATTCGGAACCTTGGACAAGGGCTGCAGGAACATATGCGGGAGGATGTTGCAAGTGAGCAACGACCAAACATCCGGAGGCGAACACTGAACCTATGTACAACAAGGAACACAGAAACCAGACCAACACAGCTATAATCCTATTGGAGTCTTCAAATTGAAGCGCGAGGTGGGGGACAAGTAGGTGGAGGCCTCATTGGAGATGGCGCAACCGACTTGCAGACGTGGCATGGGCGTGAACAGCGGGGGAAATGATTGAAGAGTAGAGACATGAGTGTCAAGGAGAAGCAAAGCGTGGAAAAACCAAGAAAAGAAAGCAAGGAGGTAGTATGACGTGATGAAGGCGTTAAATGGGATGAAAGGGAGTGACAGGGTAAACCATGAGGGAGATAAAGGCCAGGCGAGTGGGTTGAAAGTGCATATGCACATAGACGCAGAGACTACCAGTGTGGAAGTCAGAGCCGAGCGGAGAGAATATGGACTTGGAACCCTATCCCGACCTATCCTATGATAGGGTCCTATATTGCACACCCGTGGAAATGGACTGTGGTTCTTCATGTATCTCCGACATTAATGGCGGTCCTGAACTCTCCCTCTGGTGGTACTGCTGTTGGTGCGGCTGATGCTGCTGGTATTGTTGTTGTTGCTGGTACTGGTACTGCATGTGCTCCCCAGACGATTCCGCTTGGGCATCCCCATGCACACTCGAGAAGCCCTCTTGAGTCGGCGACCCCGGTTTATAATCAGCTTTGAACCGTGCACCACCACCGCCACCACGCATGATGGCTTTCATGAAGTCAAAGAATCGATCCGCATACTCCTCTGGTGGTACTGGACTGATTTTATGCTGTAGACCCAAAAACGTCAGCAAAATCGAGTCTGAGGAAAACGGAGTAGAACATACAATATCATCCTGTAGCCCTTTCCATAAATGCTCCAGCTTCTTCCGGAAACTGTACGGCGTAAGAATATCAATCACGCCCAGATAATAAATTGTGTTCATCGCGTCGTTTGATTCGTCTGTGGCCCTCAATCCACCTTCATCTTGATAAAAGATGAAATGTTGTCGTTCGCCAGTATCGGCTTCTGGCAGCTTGATGGTATTCTTTCCTAGTCGCTTAGGATCCGACGACCGCATGATACGTCTCATCGTTATGACAGATGGTGCACCAGGTGTTCCCGGCTCCGGCATATCAGGCTAAAGGAAAAAGGAAAGACAACAAGGTCAGATCGGCCGTCTAAGAGGTCGCACAAGGCGCATATACTCACCTGGAAGACCTTCAATGTGTTCTTCCTGACTTTATCCCTGTTCCCTCTTTGCATGTTATGGATTCCAACCAACAGACTATAGTCCATCACGTTGATTTCCTTCAAGAGCTCCGCGTCTCTCCTGAGCTGTTCTGTTATCAACGCTCTCTTCTCTGGTCCCAGCTCCAGCATTTTCCCTCGATTTATCCAATTTAGATCCTTCAACACCGCCCTTGGGTTGAGAGTAGCCTTCTCCTCGGAATACTCTCGACCCACAGTACTACCCTTCAAGTCATATGTCTCGTGGATATCCTTGTGTGGCGGGAAAAGGTTGTTCATAATGACGAAATGTATTTTCTTCCCTCTCGGCAGCTTGACTCGATGAAGCCCGTAAAACCGACTGAGGAGGGTATGGGGATTGGCCTTTACGTGTTCATAGTATCTCGGCAAGATCTTGAGCAAGAATTTGTGCTCCGCATGATGAATCGTTTTGATAATGAAGCGGTAGTCTCGGGAGAAATAGAAAAAGGACCCAGACTTTCCCGGAGAACCCAGTTCAGAAAGGATGTACTTTGCCGTGAGAGAGAGCAAGTAGTCCGCAGGGTCCAGGTGAAAGTGGTCTTCACGCAAAACGCGGAACACCCAGGGTGCATAATCCTTGAATTTGAAGTCATACTTCGCGGAGGGGGTAAGCTCGTTTCCGACGCTGTGCAATGAAAAGCACGTTATTGACCAGATCGACAAGGGTGACGAAACAAAACGACGTACATATCAAACGAGTACTTGTGCCGTGCTATGAAATCTTCGGTTGTCAACTCGCGTCTTATTTTCGCCTGACATCGAGATACCTGGAATGACGCACCGCATATACGATCAGTATGTATGCTGCAAGAGTACTCCAAACAAGAAACACTCACCGCAATACGAATGCCCGTAAGCATATTGTACATGAGGACAAAGTTGACGTGATCCTCTCCAATCAAATTTCCAACGAGCACCACATCCTGTTTCTCTTCTTTCTTCGGCCTCGTCAGTGCTGCTTCTGCTTCTTTCTGGCGTTTCGACATCCTCTCCCTTCGTATCTGCTCGGCATGTAACTCGATATCCGACGCCAGCTCCCCTCCAGTCATAGTTGATGCGCTCAATTCAGCGTCGTCAAGAGGAAATGCCTGGCCTGGTGCTGCACCAGCCCCGCCCAAAAGGCGACGGGCGCTCGATCCAGTAGTGTTTCGCCGTGTAGGCCGGTGAATGGATACTGGGGGTGGCTGCAAATAACCGTCCTTGGGTGGCATAGACTCCGAAGCAGGGCGAAGAGTTGCCAACGAAGGCGTTTTCGACGAGCTGGGGACAGCAGAATCTGTCGGTGAGCGGTGAATAGTGCGTACACTAGTCTGGATTGAACCGTTGGACCGCTGTCGTTCCCGATGAGGTGAGCTGTTGCTGCCACCAGCGATAGGCGCAGCAGAGGAAGAGGAAAACGAGTTGGCGGTGGGGGGAGGCGTTGATGCGGTTTGGGTTGGTTCGGAATGCCAGGTAGGTGGGCCTGGTCTAGAGGAGGCGGAGGGTTGATGAAAATCGGATCTTCGGGTTGGTTCGCGCCCAGGTTCAACTTCTTCTGTCTCACTTGCTGGTGGTGACGGTGGTGGTGGCCCAATACGATCCTCATCGTCCTCCAAATTTCCACGTGAGCGGATTGGTTTGAGAAACGGTCCTGGTTCAATTTGAAGTGTGTCCCCGTTGACACGAAGAATTGTCACTTCTTGCGCCGTTGCAGTAGCAGTTATTGTTTGAACAGCATTTAGCTCTGAGTCTCGTAATGTATGTCCAGTGGATGAGCGAGAGGATATGTGTGAAAATGCAGAAGAGTTATGAGATGTGGTGGTAAGAGGAGCTGTACGGAAGGAAGGTGTCGTTGCAGAAGTCGAAGCGGTTGAGATGGTTGAATGTGTCGATAGCAAACTTTGTCGTTGGCCCGAAGGTTGATGGTTCGTCGTTGAGGTCGAGCCTGAAGGTGGGTTGACTGCGAGCATTGCTGCTTCTGAGTGCAGTCAACAATGATTGCGGAAGTGAGGGAAGAGATGATGCGAGGGGATTTGTTGCGAAGGTGCGGTGGCTGTGCTGTTTGCCGCTCAAACCAAGTCCGCCCGGCTAGTATGTCCTCTGCCTGCTGCCATCACATTCATCCGATATAGATACCTAGCCCTCCTTCTTTTGGCTCGAATTCTGCACATGTGACACTCTTTCTTGGCTGGATGACAACGCCAGCGCATTTCCGTACGTTGGAACATATGAAGCTATCGCTGAATTTGAAGAATTGTTCCCCAAGTATGGCAATAATCCGCTTTTAGGCTTGATGAATACCTGCTGCACACCTGCTGTCGATGCTGTCATGATAACCATGACAATTCGTGGTCCGATAGAGAGGCAATGACTTCAGCGGCCTTGAGCGCAGCCCCTTCGTCCGACGTCCCCGGACCTGTGCCAGGGTTTCGCTTCATGTCAATGGACGTCGTTATCGATGACTCCGAGTGTACAACTTGTCTCCAATCCTGGCAAGCTACTAGGAGGGCGTACTGCGTTCCATGATCGCTCCATTTACCGATACGACGACTTGGCCAAGTACGCCTCCTTGGTTGACGAAAGTAAAACGCGGAACGCTCTTCCGCTTCGCACATCATCTCTCCGCCAGTCCCGTCATGACGATTTTCAGAAGCTTCTCTACTGTAAAACCTCCAGCATAACAACGACCACACATAGATCGGAAAGCAGGCTGTGAGCCCCATCATCCGATGCCGCACCCAGTGTTCGGAAGTATTCGAAGCCTCCAGCTCGTTCCACTCACGCATGTCCCTACTATCGCGACACCTACAGTACTAGCCAGCGCGCACGCGTTCAGTAAGAACGAAAGTCAGCCCTTATTCCAAGGGAGACAAAAAAGGCAACTGCTGATCGCAAACCGGTCCGGTCGCAAAACCGATCTTTCGTTCTTGTTGGGCAAGCCTGCTGTCGATGCCGTGCTGGCAAGTACACCCGAAGTATACGACTTACGACTTAGTGACAAAAATGGAAGAAAATCTCCGCCTTATGAAGCCCCAACCTAGCAAACTCGTCCAGGTCGTTGACAACCCTGGAGGATGGGCGCCCCTCAAATCCCAAATTCTGGGATTTTACTCCAAATCTAGCCCCCACAATCCGCAAAAATGCGGACAAGAAATGTTGAGGGCTTCCTAAGGCCTACTTGGTGCGTCTAAGCTTGGTATCCCAGCTCGTACTTTGAATCTACTAGGAGCACTGAACGACGGGGAAGCGCCCGGTGTAAATCGCTTTGTTCAACCCCTGAGCAGCTCTGTCACTCGAGTAAGTATAACACCGTATATCATAACCTATCACAACGTTTCTCAAATGGTAGGTATGTGTGAACGGACGGCCACCCCTTTCATCCAATTTCTGTCGTACTCGAAGGTGTTCGAAGACTCCAACTTGTTCCACTCACGCATGCCCTCCACTGTCAAGACGCCTACCAGCTAACCGGCGCGCATGTGCTCAGTAAAACCAAAATCAGAAGCAAGGGGATGGCATTTATCCAACTTTCGTTTTCATTGAGCGCGTACGTGCTGTTACTGGTGAGTACTTACAGCCTTGCAGGTCCCTAACTGCCAAGTTCTTCCTGGCCGTAAAGAACGCCGGATACGGGCTGACGAACCATGGTCCCCTCAAATCAATAAATGAGGACCTCGCAGGACTTTTTGGTGAGGATGAATTCAGTGTCCTCCGTTTCGTACTTTGAATACACTAATAGCTTTGAACGACGGGGAAGCGCAGGGGGTATACTTTATTTCATTCAACCCCCTGAGCAGCTCAATTATACTGTCACTCAAGTCAGTGTATCATAACCTACTTGAAACGTTTTCTAAGTGATAGGCATGAGAGAAGACACGAACCCACGACCTCGGCCCTCGATCCTTGGGGGCGTACAGAAAACAATGAACATATTCTTTTCCCCCCCAAGATAGGGCCACATCGACTCGTCAATCCACCCGTACTTCTCGAGTCTCTTTACCGCAGCGGCTAACAATCAGAAACCTCTATGCGTTGCAATAAACACCCATCGCGCCGACCTTCTCTAGGGCTTGGCCACCATTTGGTAGCAAGTCCTGGCGGTCCCCCACATCACTTACTCCCTGGCTGGCTTTCCAATTACGAGATAAAGTTCACGAGCGCACAATCGCCGAAGACCCACCCCTTCAACGCGATTGCTGTAATTTCGAGATCAGCGTGGAACGCACGGACCCAGGCGAACGGAACAAGCCGCGGTACCCTTCCGAGTCGTCTCCCTCCCCCCAGCACAGGGATGGTCCAAACGTCCTCTGGTTATTCCTCTGCTGCTTCTAACCGCGACTGGATTTGTATTCTGAGTCGGGTAGTGGTGTTGATGGGTGATGTATTATGAGGCAAATACATTTACCATTTCACATAGGTTCTACCCCCATAACACTCCGAAGTGATAAGCAGGGGAAAATCACATCCCCATCACGTTAGCGTGCAAAATTCTGTGGGTTATCACGACCCCGATCCAGCGGTGTATACGTACAGAAAGTCTTAAAATCACCAGTTTCGGTCCATCCCCCCTCCTTGCTAGAAACGGGAGCAAAGAGAGCTCAATCGCACAGGTTCAGCATTCTGCGGCTGAAATGGGAGGGGACGACCGAATTGCGACTGAATACAAGGAATTTCTATCCAACAATGACTTGGCTGACTTGGGTAAATGAAGGTGTTTCATTGGTCTTCCGATACTTAGTCAATGTACTTCCAATGAGGACGAATGATCGAGTTGTAGGGTCGACCATTCGCCGACCTGTTTTTTACATTCCCACTGACTTGCATTGCAATTGCGCACTTGGTGCCTGGCAGGCGACGATCCTCGCCCTTCCTCGCCCTCCGTTGTGAACTTGATCATGATCATAGATTCAAACTCCGCTCTGTGTTGTTCGCACATGCCAACAAGAGTCGTATCGAAAATGCTGGAAAGTTACACAAAGGCATCCCACGGATGAGAGGAATGCTAGAACATTCGTCAGGAAAATGATATGAACATCGGCCATACCTCCGGCACATTGGCCACCCGCATTGCCAACTACGATCGGAGTCTAAATTTTCAACATGAGCCACCAGAGAAGCATCGGATGCACCTGTTGAGGGAGCCCAAGATGGGGGGCAGATAGTGCATGCTATATTAGCTTGGGTAGGCTCTTGTGCTTACCTTAGTCCCCCAAGCTCGACAACTCCTCCCTCAATTATTCTATCATGCCGGACGCACCTCCACCATCCACCTCGATACCCTTCGAAATTATCACCTCCATTATCCGTCACTCCACACCTGACCTATCAACGAGTCTCCGTTCGTACAACTGCGATGGGGACACCGAGTGGGAGCTATACAACCGTGCCCTCTACGAGTGTGCTCAATTCAGGCTCGTCGATAGCACCTGGAATGCCGTCGTCACCCCCATCCTCTATTCCGTCGTCGTCCTACCCGCATGGCCGCTTGAAAAATTAGT
>ML208379.1:10148-53545 GCA_004369065.1 Pluteus cervinus
AAGAAGTCTATCGAACTGAGTTCCGCTGTTGCATCGTGTATGATTTGTAGTTGAGAGAAGATATAAGCAGTGGTGAGTACCTCTTCAGATAGGAGGTGAAGGAAAAAGTCGTGGTACTGGCGATTTCCAGCGGGGGAAGAAAGTGGGAAACGGCAAGAGAGGCATGTTAGCCCGCGCAGCCTCTTATATGCGTTCTTTTCAGGCGGCTGACCTGTTCGTTGTGGCTAACCATGGCCTCCATGTTTAACTTGTTTGGTTACTGAAAGGTTGTGCACACTGGCAGTGCACCTGATGATAAGGAGCGATGAGCAATCAGCCAGAGAGATGGAAACTCGTTCGACGCATTGACTGGACGTCGCCTTTAGCAAATAAGTGCTGTACGAATCAAACAGTAGGTAGGAATGGGCTCACCATAAGTTGCTTTTTAGAGCTCTCAGGCTCTGAACAAAGCCCGTACTCCCAGTATTCAATATTCAGTACTCAATCCAGACACCGGGTGCTGAATTGGAGCTGTGGTTTTGGACGATTTTCTAGGTGGGAGGAAGCAAGAATCGGGAGGGTTTCGCTGGACTTGTACTTGATTTCTGGTGATTATGGGTTCAGGAGGGTCGAGCGCAGAGGGTGAGCCTGGAGTGAGCTTGGCGATGTTCAGTGCGTCGCGTCGCGACTCGTGGGAGCTTTCACCGAGAACTTATGCAGACCAACTTCTCTAGAAGACATGTCCATGTGGCCCCCTCCAGAGATACGACGAGGTATTGGTGGGAAGCTATGCAGGCTATAGCCAGATGCGTACGCGTCGAACCGCGTCATGACCCGACGCGGCGCTGGGACGCATGAAATTATTTTTTGGTCAAGGCACAGCGCTCGCATCCGATGTCGACCCTGTTCACCCCGCTGTACGCCCAGGGGTCAGTCCTTTCTAGGCATTGCCCCCCTCCTCGCTGACACCGCCTTGGATCCTGGCTTTGCATCCCAACCCCTTTGACAGGACTTGTCGATGAAGCGCCTCTCACAACACATCGTGAATTCCCTAACATCCAAGTCAACAATGAATAGCTCAAACGAACTCCCAATGGAACTGTGGATGCTCATTGCGAGTTACCTTCCCAAGGGGGACGTACAGAAGCTCATGAGTGTCAACCGGGCCCTGTACGAAGTAGCCATGGACGCGAAATATGGGTTGGTGGAATTTGGAGAAACGGACCCATGGAAGTTTGTACATACGGCAGAGGGTTTACAGTAAGCCGTTCGTTTTCATTTCTGCTGTGTGCATGTTCATGTTCATCCACGTACTCCTTTTCTCTTGACTCCCAGGAATCCATCTATTGCTCAACGCGCTCGTACTTTGGTTATTTGGCCAGAAGCCGTTCGTGCGGCTATTGAACAAACCAAGCCAACCACGAAGAATATCTCAAAGTATATCATCCAGCGTGCTCGCAAGCGAAAACCCCGTTTTGTGCCAGCTTTCGTGCACGCTCTTGTGTCGAGACCAACCGTGTACTGTTCACGCGAAACCAACCTGGATGTTATACCACCTCCGGACCTCTCCCCCAGTCAAAGAAAGCAGTTGTACTTGCGCGCATTGGAGATGGTGTCCCGTGTAACACGAATCGAGGTTCATTGGACAGTCGACACGCATTTTTGCCAACATCAATCTGCCATCGTCGAAGTCACCGAAATCTGGGGACTTTTACCACTCTCAACTCTCCGAAGCCTCACCCTCGCTATGGAGGCGTCGTCCTTTACAAAATTCGATACCCTCAAGATTCTAGAGAGTTTACGAACGTTGAACCTTCAGTTACACGTTTCCAGCGCCTCAGCCAAGGATACACCCATGGACGTCCTGGTCTCTCTCATCAACTCAACCGGGAATTCCTTAGAACAATTGGTGCTCACAATTTGGGGCCATCATTCGGACCTTTCCCCCATATTAAACGGGATTCGTCTCCCCAACTTACGGTCACTTTCCTTACGCCTTCCTTTTGATGCGACCCACATCAAAGATTCTACATGTTTTACCACCCTCCTCAGTCGACATCAACTCACGGATTTGGTACTTCGAGCTGTCGACTGCCGTGACTCCCTTCTGCGCGATCCAGCCTATTCGGAGTGGTTAAATCAAACGTTCAAAGTGCTTCATGAAGGCACTGGGAAACCTATGAGATTCTTTGGTGTTACTTCACTTCATATCGGCATCAAGCGAGCACGGTTGGGTCCTTTGCTTGCTGGGACTTTCCCCAATGTAGAGGATGTAACCTTCAGCAATGTGGCCTTCCGGTATGAAGATCTAAAGGCGACCCTTGTGCCTTTTGCGAATAGGAGCCTGAGGTCGGGCGGTAATGCCGGAGACACCATTACTGGATACGGGCATGGGCACGGGCTCAAAAAACTCTCCCTCTTTGTGGAGACGTTGACTCCGGAGTTGATGTTGCTTCTGGCGGAGCAATGTCCCCAGTTGCAGTATTTGATGATGCATGTGGACATAATTCTTGAGAGTACTGTCGTGTTGGCGCTACGCGGCAGGGGTTCTACTATCGTAAGTCCTTCTCTCCAGTTAGTCACTCCCTTCATTGATAACACGTTCTTTCCCAACTTGCAAACAAAGATGCAAGGTTTCGTTAATTCCGTGCTGAAGTTGGAATTTACCAATCAGCCTGGGGCAGCAATGCTACAGCAATGGAAGTTGGAAGAGCTGGCGATTGTTCAGATGGTTTATAATGTCGGGAGGAGGTACTGTTGGGAGTGTATGGAGGCTATATCCAAGTGTGTACCCGCAGTGAAGAGTTTTGCAGGTCAAGGTAGCTTGAAAGTGGATAAAGACCTCATGCCAGAGGCGGTTCCGTTTTGTTGAAGTGGTTCGACGGTGGTCTAGGTGCTTGCGTTTGTGCTTCTCAATCTCTTTGATGCGCGCTCACCACAATACTTAGTCCAGCTTATATGCTACCTAATGCATCCATTGTTAATTAGCATGGCCAACACCTTATAAACTTGGTCGTCTGCGGGAATTTTCTGAACAACATGTGCCACTTTCGCGTTTACCACGACTTAGCAGGTCTCTCCATGAACACCTCTCCTACGCAAATTACTGGGGTTTGTGTCCGTTCTAGTCAATATCACACTTCAAATCGATGTCAACTACCTTCCATTGGATCGATCCTTTATTCGTTCTACAATAAGACTCTTACTGCTCTGGCACAGTATTGGTTTGTGCGTCCTTTCTTGCATATTTCATCACGAAAGGCGCTCACCATGATTGCCGAAGGGCGTGTCTTGCAGTCCCGCATAATCAAAGTAGAGGCTCTCGTATAGTCATCAGTACCAGGCCGGCAAGCACCTTTGAGCGGATTTCTGCCATTGGTGGACAGCCCACCAAGCGATCAGATCGATCAAATCTGGGCTTCCGCTGGCCACAACACTTCAACCAGGTGTAGCTTTTTAAATTGACCATTCTCCGGTGGGAGAGTTCGCACTTACATGTCTGGGTGTTGAATGTCAGATTCACAGGCAGAACCATTTGTAAGGCTATCAGGCTTACTCGTGGTTGACGATATTCAACACCTGATATCTTAGATATCCCTCTGACTCCCCCCCATTGAAAGGCTTCCGGCACACCACTCCATCGCTCCACAATGATGATACCAGAACTACCACCAGAAGTCTGGCAACGAATTCTCGATTACCTACCCACAGATGAATTCGTGCGCATACGACAAGTCAACAGACTATTCCACGATTTCGCTATGGATCGGAGGTTCCATACGGTGAAATTTACGACGAATGACCCAGGGAGGTATATGTACAAGCTGAATCAGTTCAAGTGAGTACTTCATGCATAAGCCTCGAGACTCTGGGCGACATGAACGATAATGATGACTGTGCTAGAAATCCGTATTCTTCAGCCAAAGTCAGACGACTCAAGATCATGCCTTCAGTGCTGTTTACAGCTATTAACTGTAAACCAGGTGGTCCTGCACCACTCGGCACATCCAACACGAATGGGAGACCATCAGTCATGGGGACCCAGACACCCCCGTCACCCGCCCCCATCTCACGGACGACGCGATTCAAAACCTTCGTCCAAGTCATCACCAAAAAACGACCCCCCGTCCCAACCGTCTCTCCTTCCAAAATCCCTTCCGAAGCTGAACGCGAACGATTATACTTCAGTACCGTTCGTGGATACGTCGGTCTGGTCGAATGTCAGTTTACATTTCCAAGTTCAACAGGTTCGGGCGTACAAGGATCAGATGATTCATGGGCCCACCTCGTCACGAGATTATGGCCTATACTCGGATATAGGCTAAGAATACTCCATCTCGATATACTCTTCCCGGACCTTTGGGGTATTCTCAGATCGGCAGCTGGGTTGAAGAACTTACGGGAGTTGAGGTTGGGTCTTTATCTATCCCCGACATCTGGTATAGATTTGAAAGCGGAAATTCAGACTACAGTGATTCCGTTTTTGAATAGGTTGACGGCTACACTCGAAAGGCTCTCGATCGTATCGGAGTCTTATACAGACTCGAATTTTGCGGCCGTCGTCAGTGGCCTCCATCATTTCCCCCTTCTAACACACCTATCGGTCCCACTAGCAGCGGAGCAAACACTAGGGGCTCTTGGATATTTCCTGCAGATACATCAATCTCACCTTCGTGGCCTGTCAATTACCGCAGAGGTCTACGGGTACTATCCACATCAAAACCTTCAACTGTCACCTCGACCAAAGAGCTTACTCCCTGGCACGAAGTTGCCTTTCGACGATGTGGAGCTTGCAAGTCTCCGACACCTGGAGGTTGGGTTAAGTTATTGGGCCAGCATAGGCTCGAGATTGCCTATCAGGTTGTTAGCTGGGATTAGCCGGAATTTAACGTCATTAACCGTGACGAAACGGTTCTTGAATCTGGACGAAGTCATGACTGTTCTCATGCCATTTTCGATCTGCGACGAGTCCATGCCCACTGGGCAGGCAGGGGGTCCGGGATTACGAAATTTGGTGTTTTGCACGATGGTCCTGAGTGTGCATATGCTCGACTTGCTCGCGAGGAGTTTTCAGGGTTTGGAGAAGTTGCATATGACAATTGAGGGTGAAGAGGTACGCCTGTCATTCTGAATTCCGTTATCCGCTTTCGGGGACGCTAAAAACTTATTTTTGCAGCCTGAATTTGTCACGACAATGCAACAGCGGAGTGCGAGCTATAGTAAACCTGGGTATTATGACAGCTGGAAGGTGTATGATCTCACCATCCTTCGTCTCGTGGACGACCCGGCTGCATCTTCTCCGGTTTCACCATCCGGCGACACAGGACCTATACGGGCTGGTCGTGAAGGGAAGAGGTGGAAATTGGCGTATGCTTGGGCTCAGATGTACGCGGTGGCTAGATGTGTTCCGACTCTCCGAAGTTTTGGAGAACAGCATCACATGAGGATGACTGAGGACGATCCGGGAATTTATGTAGCTTGAGGGGACATGTATCATTTGTTGTTTTTGGGGTAGGAAGTTAAGAGGTTGATGCCATAGAACACGAGGATCGTGGCACTGCCGATCGCGGGGAATTTTGGACTTGTTTGTAGCAGGATCAGAACCCTTCGAGTTGCTTTCTTCCGAAGCCGCGTTGCCTACCTCATCACCTTGCACGACCTGCTCGTTCTGCAACTCCGCTCTCCTCCGTCTTTCTCAGAGACTCGCCTTGCATCATAGAGGATTTCGCGCCTAATCACTCGTCAAACGATTTCGGCCGTAGAACACTGACAGAAACGAACACGATGAAATCGTACACCAATTGAAGGAATGGAGACGAACAGAGTGGCGACATACAGTAATTGGGAGGGGGATTGGCCAGTAGAGCACCTTGCTCATGATTCATTCAGACTTAAAGAAAGCGGCAGCTTCATCACTTCAAGGCGTACGCTCTCTCGATGATCTCTACCATATGATACAAATCGTCCACTGGGAACTTGAACAACTTGCTGAACCGTTGTTCTCTGCCGTTCAGGCTGCTCTTCATGTTTGTAACCGTGATACCAGTCTTTCTTAAGACGTGGAACCTACCGAGTGGATGGTCCATCGGGGATGATATCGTAACTCCAGCTGGGACCGATATGCAGCGAATTAATGTCCGAACAGGAAGTATTTTACCGGATATTTTCAAGCTAGACGCGCTCCGGAGGAGAAGGATCCTGAAGATGAGTCGCTTCGCTATTTTTTGAAAATTTCAGAGGCATTGCGTTAACCGTTATGCTGGCAAAGGACCCGACTTTCGGGTTTGACTCGTACTTCATTCGTTTTTGCATTTGGCCATCCCATCCCATTGTCCAGCGATGCGCTGTAATATACCATTGTAGACTTTTTGCTCAGATCTAATTTGCCCCGGATCTAGGACGAAGGTTCCAAGAGCAACCAGGAATTCTATTAACCCATTAAAATTACGCCGAGGTAGACATAACGTACGTAGATGCAGCAAACTTGTAAGCGTCCAAGACATATCATTTAACAAAAAAGCAGTATGATGATGATTATTTGATAGTACATAAAAAGGGGTCCGTTCACTTGATTCACGCCCGTTCTGCAGGAGCAGTGGCACTTGTATAAACAGAAACACTTGAAGCGTAATAGCTTGACGTGGTAGGATTCAACGGTGGGCGTGACGGAGTTTTGTTGGTAGCTATCCTGGACGTGTATGATTTGGGAGTTGCCAACGACGGCTTCGTGCGAGCAGGTGCTGGAGTTGCTATTCCAGCGCGAAGAACCATAGGACCTTGAATGGTTTTCGTCGGAAGCTTCTTACTCCGCGTATCACCCACTCCCCTCTTCCGATCTTTCCTTTCATCCGCTTTCTTCGTGTCTGCTCCTTTGCGAGGCTGGTCAGGAGGCAACCTAATCCCAACCCCAGTTCCACCGCCCACGGCCTTCTTTCCCCTGGCTTTGGTCTCTTGAGCTCGAGTGGGGAGGTGAAGGTTAGGTAGGGGAGGTGGATCGTCATACTGAGCGACATCGAACGCAGACGCAAACGTTGGAAGCGACTCCATGTTTCCTGGTCCATTCCAAAATCCTCCGGTACCCATCTGTGGTTGAGGTGAATGCGTGTCAGGACGAGGCGTGAAGAAAAGGATTTCCTCGAGAGGGGGGCTCATCAATTGAGGGGGACTTGCAGGGAGGGCATCTCGAGAGACAATCTTGCTACGAGCTGGTCGTGAAGTTGGAGGGGCTGATTTCGGTTTGGAAGGTGAGGGTGTCGAGGTAAGCGCAGAGTGATGTCGTGAACTTCGTTTATCGGATGTCCTGGATGAACGACCGTGATGGCTAGCACCATGAAGAGGATCGATCGTTTTTGTGACTTCAGCCTGCTCCTGTCCTTGATGCGTAGAAACAAAGATGCCACTCTTCTGTGTCCTCCGCCTGTTGATCTGCTCTGTAACTCGCTCGTTAACTTTGTCTTGCTCCCCATCAACCGTAGAAGAGGGACATGTTGACATATCGTTAGTGTTACTTCGCTTTCGCCGACTGACCCGGGCAGGAAGAGCGGTGTACTTGTCCCCGTCATTCTTGGATTTTTCAGATGGGGCAGCAGGATTGTGAGGTGTGGAGCATGACCTATGCGTAGAGGCGCCCAAGCTCTTCCTTTGCTTGTCCACCGGTCGGGTATCCAGCCCAGATTCGAGGGCATGCTCGGGTTCAGAAAACAGTGGTGTAAGAAGGGGCGATTCGGAAATAATCCTAAAGCCACCTTCACTCGACCAGGCACAGTCATTGTAGCTCTCGTCCATTCCAACAGACCTCGTTGTATGTCTGGACCTTGACCTAGATCTGAAGTTGGAGCTGGTGCGTAAGTCGGAAGGGTTCTTGTTAGAGTTTTGCCTCGCCGCAGTGGGGGGACGTGAGATGTGTGAAGGAGCGGCTGTAGATGACACCCGAGAAGAGCGCGAACGCGAAGATTGAGTGGGTATACCCGAGGCCATGAACAAGGACCGTTTTGCCTCATCTTTGTCAAGGTTCAGTTCCTCTTCCCCATTTGTGAGATGATCTTCGCCTTCCTGGAGGACTTGAATCCAACCGTTCCTCTTCGCACGGCGGGCTTTCGACGGGAAACCAGAGGCACTATTGTGGGTGGACGTTGCAGGGCCAGGGCGGTCAATGATCTTGAAACCCGAAGGGACTTGCGGAAGTGCATCTGATTCCTTTCGACCATAACTCCTTCGTCGTCTTCCCCTCTCTTTTATAACTCTCTCATTTCTTCCAACAATAGTACTCACGCCGACCCAAGCCTCCAACTCTTGCAACGTTGTCGGGATATTATCCCCAAGGGGGCACACATCACCATCAGGCCCATCGTCTTGCCTAGACCTAACACCCTTTCGGCGAGCGCTGCCGACTCCACGGTCAGCTCCACCTTCCCGATTCTCAGTGACGATCCGACTATCTTCTCCTGTTATCAAGGCGCTCCCTCTGAGCGAATCCACCCACCTCTTCTCCTTCTTCGCATTCTCCAGGATAACCCGTTTGATACTCTTATGACGGAGCCGTTCCCAAGGCATAATACCTTGATCCTCGACTTTCGTACCTCCTGCGAGGCGATGATAGGCCGGATGATCACCGTGTGCGTGATCATTTGTCCTATTTTTGCTCTTATGAGGGAGTTGGGATCGATGTGAGTGATAACCACGAGGTCCGACGCGGCTGCCATTGGATTTGCGAGTCTGGGATTGAGGGTCGTCTTGATATAAGGCGAAAAGGGCTACGGAAGTCGAATCCGACGCATATCGAAAGTATTCGTCTTCATCCTCCTCTTCACCTTTCCGACTCTGTACGATTCGAACCGTACTCCTCGTCCCATTCGACCAAGAATTGTCTCGATCCAGAAGGGTCGGCGGTTGAGGATACGGCTGACGAGATGATTGACTACGGGGGCGAGGATTGGTCCTTCGGTTTGGATTGAGAAGAGAAGGTTGGGGAGGGCGTAACTGGGATGATTGATTTCGAGAATGTGAGTGAACGCCAGAGTCTGACTGTAAACGGGTATACAGGAGCGAGTTCTTCTCTTCATCTGCGACGCTGGGCCAGCCGAAAGCTTCCTCGTCATTTAGGGGGACCCTGTCGAGTTGATGATAACCCGAGACAAAGTCACCCTTCTCGGCCTCGTGGAAGGGTTCCTTAAAATGTGAGGTGCTATTTCCAAATCCCTCTCCCGAAACCCCGACATATCTTGGTCCTCCTACAAGTCCGTCCCCGTCAAGGGTGATTCGACGCATTGGATCACGTCTATACATCTTCTCCGCACGCCGAAACTTGCGGCGCCTGTAGCGTGATACGCAAGTGTGAATCAGCCATACGAGTGCGGTCAAGATAGCCACTCCGGCTACAGCGAGGATGGGGATTCCGTATTTAGCGGGAAGGGGGATGAAGTTGAATAAATGATGTGCAGGGAGTGGAGATACGGTTGGAGTTGGTATCGCCATCTCGGAAGCGTTTGGCCCAGCAGAAGTAGTTGATGGTGTATATGTTGACACAGCAGATGCGTGGGATGAGGTTGTATTCTGCGATATATTAGGAGGCGACGAGGTAAGTGTGACAGATGCTGGAGTAGATGTACTAGATGCAGGAAAGTCCGTGATGAAACCGAAAGGACTTGGAGCCTGGATGGGCCCTGGTAATGGGAGTGGTGGATTGGCCGTCGGAGGGTTACCAGAACTCTGTCGCTTGCCACGAAAACCAGCATGAGAACGCAACAGGTCACGTATAGACTCTTCATCTTGAATATCAAAGATAGAAGCAGCACATACGCCAGCAGATGCATTAGCAGCTACCAAAGACGAAACCCTTCTGAAACCATATCCTCTCCTCCTGTGATGAGGGCCTGGCATCCAACGGTTTAGTGAAGGTTCTGATCAGGGGGTATAACAATAAATCCGACACGACTTTCCACGCAGAGAGCGGTGAGATCGTGAACTGGGGCGTCGAGAGTAAGTCCAGCAGCAAGAAATGTTGAGCGGCGAACAAGGTGAGACGAAGGAGAATAAGATGCCCCTGTTACACCTGACCTTTGGGTTTTCCTCCAAAAAGTTGTGGGTCGGACTAGCAGGACGAATCGTAATTAGAATGTGAATTAGACCACGGAGTGAATGAAAGACGTACGCAATGGCGGTGGTGGACGAATAGGTTCATTTCTTGGGGTAGTAAAGCTTCGTTTTGGCGAAGCTCTAAGAGGAGGGAAGTCCAAGCCAACCGGTTGGCTAACATACGCAGAGGGTGAAGTGACTGCTGCGGCACCGACGGCCTTCGCTTCAGCAGTAGCAACGGCGATAGCATGCTCCTGTTGCATTTCGAACGCTGTCTTCCCCGGTGGCGCGCTTCTTGATCTCGTGGGGCGGTGGCGAGAAAACCTTGAGTCCGGGGATTTCCAAGTGTTGATAGGTGGTGATAGCAAACCCTCATCGTACTCCCGTCTAAGAGGTCTAGATCTTCGTGGAGGTGAAGTTGTGGTCGAAGATGACCCCTCTGTTGAGGACCCTCTCCAGCGATTATTTTCATCCCCCTCGAGATCCCGTTCCAGAGTGACCATGATGGGTGGGTGGGCGACCTGAGATTGTTTTCGGCCAAAAGTAAAAGAAGAGTTCATTGTTGGGTATAGAGGATTGGGAGCTACAAGCACTGTGAGGTCGGTCATTGCGAGAGGAGCTGATGGTCGTGGTTGTGTTCAACGATCCCCTGATGACCGCCTGTTATACCCGCTTAAGCAAGTGTTAGCCGACAAGCCTGCTTGCTTTTGTCCCTGAATCATTTCTCCCATGAAATTGACGTTTTGTTTGAGGTTCCCGCACGGAGAATAAAGAACCACAAGTCAAGTCTATTATGGTTACTATGGGCGAGAGCGCCATCACAGGTATGCTGAGATCCATCACCCAAGTCGAACACTGAACGCCTCTACAGGTCAAACCCCACTTGAATTATCGCTTCAGGCCGAGAAAAACGAGGACCGAAGACGTAGGGGTCCCAGTTTTTACGTGGAGTACGATAACGGGACGCTTCTTGTTTCGTAGGGGGCTCGGCGAGGAGCAAACCTACCGAAATTTTTTACCCGCGCAAGCACCCACATGTCATCAAGTTTTCAGCTCCCTGACTTGCTGGGTCTGACAGGCTCGTTTGAACTTCGGACAAACCGCCATTGCCGATTTGTCACGGACGCCTCAGAGAAGTGGTTTCAGGAACTCCCAGAAGGAGTCTTGACCGCCGAGGAATCTGCTCGATACAAGCCGACCAAAGCAGGCCTTCTGGCCGCTCTATGCTTTCCAACTTGTGACCTACCACAATTGAGGTTGCTAACGGACTTTTTGTTCGTTCTGATTGTCTGCCATGAGCGGGTTATGGGCGCTCTATCACCAGCTGATTGTGGTTGGGTAACTCACGAAATGGATGAGGACCCTGATCCCGTTCAATGTCTAACGAAACATGCAGTGTTCGGGCAGTGCGTCAGGATTCCCAACACTCACCGAGTTGACTGATGATTTCATAGCCTCGTTCCATCATTCTCAAAACTGGTCGACCCCCAAAAAGTACGAAAGGACTGGTCAACCCGCTTTTGCTTAGCCTTCCATAACTATCACTCAGGCCAGGTCGAGCTTGTTGCTAGCAACTCGGATCTAAAGGCGCATGGGAAATCATCTACTCTGGATCAAGGAGCTGATGCCTTTCTCGAGCTACGTCGCAAGGTTGGTGGATGGGATATTCTTTTCCTCCTCCATGAAGCCCTCGAGGATATCCGCTATGAAGGCGCAACTGATCAGGAACTCGATACTCTTGAGGAGATAATGGCATCGACAGGAGATACGCTATCCTGGATCCTGGTATGTAGCCATCTGCACACGTTTGTGCCTTCACCTTACAGATACTTCGCCCTTCTAGGACATCGCCGCGTACAACGCCGATCAATCCCATAACAATCCTCACAACTTGATTAGTGTCTTCATGTCTCGCAACCACCTTTCCTTACAAGGTGCCATTAACTACGCTGCGAATCAGATCAAGAAACGACTTTCTTCTCTTGAATCAATGGAGTCGCTCTTGTTCAGTCCTAACTCCGACTCGAGGTCTCGACCACATCATTCACTGGCAGCGTGGCTCCCTTTGCAATTAAATTGGACATCTGCACCTGCAATGACGAAGAACCCAACGCACATGGACCCTCGGCCACCGGAGGCTCTCGAGGATCTCCGTTCAGTTGTTCAAAACCGCAAGGACTCGATTGTAGGCGTGTCCAACTGGATATACGAGACAGAACTCTACTTTGGTACGAAAGGAGAAGAGGTCAGAATATTTGGTTGGGTATTCTTAACCCCACCCGCGGTTCCAGAGACTATGACGGGAAATTAGGAAGGTGACGGTCAAAAGATTTCGTGTCTTTGACTATTGTCATGTAAGTAGTAACTTCTGATGTATTCAATTACGCGAATTGCTACTGATTCGAAGCTAGATTATTACCTGAAGGTCCACCAACAAGCTGACAGGGTCGTCCTTGGTTAACGGACGGCACTCTACTTATGGCCTTGATAATGCGGAATATGCTCGCAGATACCACATTAGCTTCAGAATTTCAGGAACTTCTCTGTCTGCCTGAGGCAAACTTGTATGAGGCACTCAAATTTCCACAAGCAATTCGAGGTAAACGAGATATAAGACCGCAAGAGCGGCTTTCTTTTCCACTCAGGCCACCCATCCCCGACATGAAATTGCTCCCCTACCTCACGCTCTCCTTCATTGCTGTTGGCGTTCTAGCCTCTGTCGTCCCATCTTCCGAAGGAACAGCCGCTCAAGGTGCTAACCAAGGTCAAGACGGAGGACGCATCGTTGGTCCGTGCCACTGTCTTCCTCGTCTTCGTATCCCGCTCTGAGACTCCCATCACTCTTTTGGTAATATCTAGAGACAAGTGCGACTTGCGAAGACAGTTGGAATTTATGCAACAACGAGTGCGAGGCAAGAGGCGGAACAGAGCAAGATCAATGCACACATTGTTGCATAGGACACTGTACGTGGAAAGCCAAACCTTGCGATTTGTGCAGATTAAATTGACCTTGACCTCGCTTTGAACGATCAGATATCCTTTGCTCCGAAGGTTACTTTGCTGGGTCGTGCTGAAGATACCCTCGGAACAACTCGTCATGCAGGACGTAAATACGAGATGAGCTTGGTTGTGGTACCCTCGTGGTCATTTCAACAGGATTACCCTTTTGTCGTATGGTATCTCACTTTCCATTTGATCCAGAGCATAGCTTTACAAATGAACAAGAGGTCTCTCCCTTCTATCAATATCCTTGCTGTGTCTCCTGTGCCAAACTTCAATTTACGTTGTTTTTGCTATTCAAACTCACGGCGGACGCAAGCATCCACGCGGACATGCGTGACCGTTGATCTCGTCGGAGATCTGAGATGATGTACTTGCGAATATGTCAGGTGGACTAAACGTCAACGCTGAAATTTCAAATTCGAACGAACACGACGTCGCGGCTCTGATGGTCGCGTGTGGTTTAGGAGGCCCGATGCGCAAGGATCCGGACCGCTTTTAGGAGACGCTGTTTCCTGCTGTTTCTATGGTCCAACGGATAACCCCACCCCCGTCCAACTCGCTTCCTTCTCCGATTGCATCTGGGTCTTTACCCTAAAGCGACTGGAGAGGACGAGCACTTACCCAGCACTACAGCCCCAACCCCAAAGCATCGATATTACGCATAATACGCAAACAAGGCGGACAATCACCAGGAAGTCAGGACGACGAAGAAATTAGATTGCAGGCAAGGAAATCAGTTACATGGAATAGTTGTGCCCCTCGATTAGTATGAGGTCTGCCATGCCTAGAACTGACAGACTTGCCCATCGCGAAGTCAACTGCAGAATTCCAATTATGTAAAAAAAAAGTTTGGACTAGGACCTTGTTCGATTATAAAGCTCAGAAAGCGCTCGTAAGATAGGTATACGTGTATAACAAAAAGTAAGCCATGACGTCGCCCGTTGAAGTAAAGTAAGAGCGTCGAGGCGAGATATGGGTGCATGTTAATGTGCTCAAGTGAGGAGCATAGCCTGAACTGCAAAACCGCCAATGGCAAGGAGAGCATTGACTCCTGCGTTCCATGAAGCGCTGCTTGAACCACTCGAGCCCGACAGTCCAGAAGAACCGGACGAGCCGGATAATCCTGAAGGGCCAGTGGTTGCACCAGTACTGCTACTGGTGCTTCTAGTGGACCCTGTGCTATTGCCTGTCGAGCCAGCGCTACCACCATCATTATTGGAGACGAAGGCGGATCCACGTGGACTTGGCCCTTTACTGCACCGGGGTGTGCCATCGGGTTCACGGAAACATGTCGCGTCGGGTTCTAAACATCAATAGCATCTCGTCGACATCATTTCAAAAGGAAGCATATGAAGCTGTAAACTTACCACAGCAGAAAGTTTCGTTTGGGCACAGAACGTGACCTTGGTATTCACAAGGGTCATCGTTCGGACGACAGTTTTTTCCGTTAGGACAGCAACCTACTTTACCATTCCATTGGCCACAGTATTCACTGGGAAGGTGATAAGAATTCGACCTACGTCAACAAGATGAAGACTTACCCAACAGGACAGCATCCATCGCTGTCTGCACATGCAAGGCTGCCAACGTCGCAATTGCCGCGACCACTAATGCCAGGCCCTCTGGCTCCTGGATAGTGCCGCAGAAGATTAGGGATGGTACGCGAGTCGCCTTGGGGGGCGTGTCGGGGCATAAGCAATGTCACTGGCATATTAACAGCCAAGGCTGAGGAAACGAAAAGAGCCGCTGTCAGAGCGATGAACTTGCTATTCACCATCGTGTTCTGAGAGATGAGCAAAGACACAGAGGAAGAGAAAGACGTCTGGAAATGAGGCTCTGGAGGAAGGCCTGAAGAATAGCTCTCTCTTTATGTGTTGCAGTTGAATCGGAACATACCTCAGCAGACTGCCAGTACCCATGTGGGTTCTTGAATGGAGAACAGCATCGATGTTTTACAACCTGTCAAGAACCTTGGGTTTCAGCAAGGACAAACGACCTCTTCAGATGGAGGTGTTAGACAAGACTCAGAGCTCGAGCTTCGGAGTCGAGCGCCACAAAAAAATTCTCGAGATAGGTAAATTGGCTCTTTCAATGTCGGCTGAGATGTGCAGGAGAACGCGCATCGCTTTGTGGGCACATCGCGATAAAAGCCCATCCGGGGTATCCATTGTAGGATTCAGTGTGCGATTGCGAATGCTCAGGTGAACATTGTTGAAATTCGAACCATCACCTACGACGTGGCGGCTCCGGTAGTGGTGCGATGTTGAGGCCCTGTGCAAGAATGTCAACCAGGCAATCAGACAGGTAGTCGCATGACTGTCACGGCAGTCAGGTTCAGTGGTCAACAGACAGAGAAGCCCATACAAAGTCCACTTACGCGTGATATTGGCATAGCAAATCCGAACCATCAAAAAAGAAAGGAATAGGTATGACGGGACTGGCAACATGCCAAGATGGAACTTGAACTTCAGAAGTCTAATTGAAAAAGTTTATTTCTGACTATGACCCTGTTCGAATTGCGATTCAACTTATGTCCAAGAAACATCCATAAGATAGGTATACGTGTATAACAGAAGGTATTGTCCATTGAAGTAAAGTAGAGTGTATAAAGACGGGATTAAGTGCAGGTCAACGTGCTCAAGCAAGGAAAATAGCTTGTACTGCGAAACCACCAACAGCGAGGAGAGCATTGGCTCCTGCGGTCAATGAAGCGTCATTGGTACTTGGTAGCGAGAAGCCAGGACCACTGGACGGACTTGCGACGGAAGGTTTAGATGATCCGGAGGACCCAGATGCACCGGACCCAGATGCACCGGACCCAGATGATCCCGAAGCACCAGTTGATCCCGATGATCCCGATCCTGAGGAACCAGTCGAGCCCGTGCTACCAGTGGAACCAGAGCTGCCAGAGGTTCCACCGGTGCCTCCAGTGGACCCGGTACTGTTGCCGGTGCTGCCAGCTGAACAACCACTGCCATTGACGAAGGCGGATCCACCTGGACTTGGGCCCGCACTGCACTTGGGTGTACCGGTGCTATCACAGAAACAGGTTGCGCCAGGTTCTGAAAATCACCTCCTCAGCACCACGTCGAAAGAAGGGAAATTGCAAACTTACGACAGCAGAAATTTTCGTTCGTGCACTTGATGTGACCTTGGTATTCACAGACGTCACCGTCCGAAACGCAAGTTTGTCCGTTAGGACAACAACCTAGAATACCGTCCCATTCACCACAGTATTCGCTATGATATACTGATCAGGATTGGATCTTCCCCGCCAAAGAGAAAACTTACCCAGTAGGGCAGCAGCCATTGCCGTCTGCACATGGGAGGTTGCCTGGATCGCAAGTGTCTGCTTGGCGACCCGCAATGCCTGAGCCTCTGCCTCCTGGGTACTGTCGGAGAAGAGCGGCAATAGTGCCCGAGTCGCCTTGAGGGGCGCGTTTGGGCATGAGCAGCGTCCTTGGCACATTAAAAGCCAAGGCCGGAGAGACGAAAAGAGCCGCTGTCAGAGCGATGAACTTGCTGTTAACCATCGTGTTCTGAGGGGTGGTTGATTGGACAGTGAAGATGTGGAGGAAGGGAGGCAAGTGGAGAGGAGGCTCTGGGGGAAGTTTTGAAAACCAGCTCGCTCTTTATGTAGGCGGCAGTTGAACCCTGGATGTGCCTCCCCTTCCAGGTCCTTTGCCAAGCCCAAGTGCTGTACCCAATCGGGGTCGACCTGATATGGCCATTATTTGAGGCGTCGAGTCAGACGGCTTTTATCGCGGTTTGCCCTGAAAGCGATGCGCGCTCTCCTGCATATCTGACCTGCAAAGAGCCTATCAACTCACCTCGATAATTTTTGCGGTGCTAGAGCTCTCCATGCTGAAGCATCTTCATCTGGACGAACCGAAGAGCGAAGAGCGCCGTTTGTCCTAGTTGACATCCAAAGCTCTTAGGTTTGTCGGCCCTGTCTTGGCAGACTCTGGAACGCCAGTGCTACTGTCCGTCCAAGAACCCGAAACTGTTGCAAAGCACGCAGGTTTTCGTCTGCAAACTTGAGCTCTCCTCGAAACTGGGCACTGAGTCCGGAAGGACGTTCGATGGAGTAGAAATTGCAGAACGAAAGCGATGATTTTGATCCCTGGCCAAGCCGAAATTTACTCAATCAAGTAACTGCTTTGAGTGGCCGAAAATGAATGATGGTCCAGAACTGAGACGACCGGCCAAGATAGATTCAGATAGAGGCCAAACCTTTAGATCCAGCCAATTATCTTTGAGGAGTTAGGCAGAACAAGAGCAGATTCAGCGGGGCTCGTGCTGGAATGCACTGCCATGTTGCACCGCCGCTGTTGGTAGCGAAGGGTGAAAGGCGCGCGCCAAGCATATCTCCCATCAAGGTCGATCAGGTTCCCCTTATTTGGTCGAGGAATTGAAAATCCACCCGGCTGTGCTGGGTGCGTATGTATGTACCGAATGGAGTTTGCGGTGAACAGTTGGCTAGTCCTTTGGCCTTGGAGATTGTACTGTACTGCAGTTGCTACTGCTCGTAGTTCTGCTTTGTTGAAACCTGTGCCGCCCTGCGTTGCGATGGCAGCTAACTGCCAGCTTGAACCTCCCAATGTGATTGGTCGTCCACAACTCCAATGACTTTCGAACTTGGTTAAGATGAGCCTCGCGCCGTTGGGGCCTGTCTTCGGACGCGGAGAGGCTGGAGCTACTCGGGGTCAATCGAATCATATTCTTACTGTTGTCTGCCTCACGACAAGGATCGACAACGGGCTGCCAACTCTCGCTCTGCGCTATGATTCAACAAGGTTCGATGAGTCGTGCACGACACCCGATCTGTCCCCGTGGTCATCGGCGGGCACTTGGCAGTGGCGTCCTGCAATTTTTTTTTTGACTGTCAACGACTCAACCTGAAGTGCTTCCACCCAACAGGCGGGATGATGCACCACGATGAGCGTTGAGGAAGCTGTATCAAGGGACGTAAGCTTCTGTGTACGCGAAACATGGTCCTGGACCAGAGAGAACATACCGTCCTAGCGATACGATGTTGTGGATCGGTTGAACCTGCAGACTTCCACGAGACAGTCAGAAAGCCGCCCACCTTGCCTGCCAAGGTGACGCCGCACAGCACTGTCTGAAAGTTCTCTTGGACCACGAAATTATAGATCGAAAACGCCTCGTTCATGTATTGTGTTACATATTAGGGCGACGGACTCTGGTGGCCTTATCACGCCACATAATATGAGATTATAGAGAGGTCGTGGTTCTAAGAGCATAGCATAAGGTCGAAGAAGTGGTATTAGGAGAAAACGCGAAGAAAGCCAGCCGAGCCACAGACCACTGAAGTAGAAGTATATATCTCCAAAAATCTCGACGTGCACTCGGCGGTGTTAAATACAGGTTTCTGTTCCGCTCTGGTCCAAATCCAAAGGATCTACGAAAATTTCCATCTAGCCAATCGTGAGCAACTATCCCGCAGGAAGATGGGGGGGGCTTACCTATAGCCACAGTTGACGCAACTTTGAGGGAAGAGGTTATTGGGTTATGGAAAAAGGGAGGAGTGGCATTAACTTACGTTACGAAAGTCTAGATACAGGCAGAAGATCAGTATCAAGGTGGGATCGATGGCGGGTGATCGACTTACAGTCATTGGTTCGTCGGCGCTGCGTGTCTGTGCCTGCCGATACCGAGTCTTCCTCTGCGAGTATTTATAGCATGAGCGACCTTCTTCTTAGGTATTGAGGAGCAGATACGAACCTGTTTGCACCGGCCACATTGGAACGCATCTGTCTCTGCCTGTGGTTCGCCGGCGCCGAGAGACTTGAACAAGTTGTTCTCCTCCATCTTACTATCTTCTAGTTTTCTTTCTTCCGATGCCATGTCCTAAACCAGTTTAGTAGCAGCGACTCATAGTATTAAACAACTTGCCTTGGTCGTCATCCTCGCGAGCTTTTCGGAACCCAGATCCCCATCCAGTACCTTATTTCTCAGAGATGGATTGTGCTTGTCCTTTAGGTTAACAAAGAGAACGCGTATCCTGGACTTGTATTCCATTGTCGTCGAGTTGTTGTTATCTTTGAAGACTGTCTTCTCCACTCCGATAGCACGCTCTAGTATGGTATTGTTGGCTGTCTTGGGTGTCAAATGGATGTCTTAGGTTGGAGGTATAATATACGCACCGTGTGCCGAATCTGTCGCCAGTGCATCATATATGAGTGCCACGCATTTGTCTCTCGTCGTGTCACCGACGGATATTTTGACACCATCACTCTTAGCAGTACGCACTGCTCCCGGTTTTGTGGGGGTAGCTGTCGAGACAGCGGGCGACTTTTGGGCTAATCGAGAGTTGGGATGAGTGTGTGAGCTACCTGGGTAGGATGAGATACGCACGAGCTGCTTTGATTTTTTCAGCAACCTTGCTGACCACACCTCCTTGGGTCGACTTTGCTTTCTCCACGGCGCTTTTCCATTTCTTCACAACCTCCTTCGCAAGATCAGCCACTTCCTTGGTAGCATGCGTTCTCAGCTTTCCTACAGCGAGTCCTGCCTTGCTTTCCTGTGTGAAAAATGTCAAAAAAGGACCACGACAGGGGGTGTAAATAAACGGAAAAACGTGAATGACTTACCCTAAGAATTGCTTCATTTACTTGGAAATCTGTCTTCAAAGTGTTCAGAATTGCAATTATGTCCTATAAGAAGGGAAACAAGCGATGTGTCAGCGAACATAAAGGGATTAACTTGGGAAAATCAGTTCATACCGGAGGATTTGATACGCTTTGCAGCTGTTTCACGAGTTTTCTTAACTCAGCTGCATCTGAGAGTGCTGCTTCAGGCATATCGTCTGCTAACTACAGAATACAAGCTTTCAAGTCTAAAGAAGCCTCCAATGGCTACGAAGCAACAGCTACAGTCTCTGGATGGCGGTGGTGAAGGTCGAAGGGCACACGGGGCGTGTGGCATAAACCACAAGCTGTTGAACAACATGAACAAACAAAAATTCAACTCCTGCCCCCACCATCACCTTAAACGTCCCCGAAACCACTTCAGAATCATCACATTGTGATCTCTTGAGTGTCGGGAAAGACTGGGAAAGTATGGCTACGTCTATGCTGCCACCAATAGAACCACTTGTCCGAGTAAATGCGAGCCGGACACGCGCCGTCTTCGAATCGGACCCAGATGCAACTATTGTGGAAGAGGAGGTTAGGTGAGCGTGATGAAGGTCGCCATTTGTCACTTCTGATATCTGTTTTAGTGCTCGTCTACGACTGGCAATAAAATTGCGAAGTGAATTCGGTGATTTTAAAGAGCTTCCTGCGGCATTAGCCTCACAACAGGGACCTATCGGCCCCGCGCGGCCTAATCAGCCGGCGCGAAAGATGATAACTGCAGGAGGTGCGACATGTTTACTGACATGGTGGCCATTTGTTGACGCGGTAGAATTCCAGGAGATATCGATAGCAATGCCAGCCGAATGCTTGCAACAATCGACACCACCCCACGAGCCCAACCCTCGACCTTTACTTCAGCATCGAAACTCTCACAGGCCCTGACACTTCACAAGACAACACGGACAGTAAAGCCCACATATCACCCCTCATGGAAGCTCGTGCGCGTTATATCCGGTCACCTGGGCTGGGTACGAAGTGTAGCGGTTGAACCAGGTAATAAGTGGTTCGCGACAGGAGCAGGCGATCGAGTAATAAAGATTTGGGACCTCGCATCTGGGGAGTTGAAATTATCGTTAACGGGTCATATCTCAACTGTGAGAGGGTTAGCCGTTTCGCCACGGCATCCCTACCTATTTTCTTGCGGTGAGGACAAGGTGTGTAACCGAAACACTTATGATCTTGGATTATGAAGGCTCATACCTACTCTAGATGGTCAAATGTTGGGACTTAGAGGCGAACAAAGTCATTCGACATTACCATGGCCATCTATCGGGTGTATATGCGCTTTCATTGCACCCTACCCTTGATGTCCTAGTAACGTCGGGCCGTGACGCCTCTGCTAGAGTCTGGGACATGCGGACAAAAGCCCAAATCCACGTTCTCTCTGGGCACACTGCAACCGTCGCGGATGTGAAGTGTCAAGAGTCAGACCCTCAGGTGATCACTGGTAGTATGGACTCGACCGTACGGTATGTTGGACCCTTTGCTGTTGCAATGAAAATAATAATCGACATCGGCTAATAAATCTTCTTATGACAATTAGATTATGGGACCTTGCTGCTGGAAAGACGATGATGACATTAACTCACCACAAAAAGTCTGTTCGAGCCCTGGCTATTCACCCAACAGAGTATTCCTTTGCGTCTGGGTCCGCGGGTGGCAATAATATTAAAAAGTGGAAATGTCCTGAGGGCTCATTCGTGTTCAACTTCAGCGGCCACGACGCGATCATCAACACGCTCTCGGTCAATTCCGAAGGTGTCTTCTTCTCTGGCGGTACGTTTTCGACTTTTGACCTTAGCCTATCTCTGCGGTGTTCTAATTCATGTCTTCACAGCTGACAATGGTTCACTAACTCTCTGGGACTGGAATACGGGAACACCATTCCAAAATATGGAGGATATTCCTCAACCCGGTTCCCTTGAGGCAGAGGCAGGTGTATTCTGCTCAACGTTCGACATGACAGGCACACGGTTAATCACCGGTGGTGCGGACAAGACCATCAAGGTAAGATATTCACTTTCCTCTAACTGTGTTTATAATTACCTCATGTTGACCGATCCGTTTCATCTGTTTTCTCTCGATATTTTCAGGTCTATGCGGAGCAATCACAATGATGGCCTCGGTGTTTACGCTACATAGGATGATAATATATTGTATGGCTTTATCCTAATCCTGGAACTGATTCCTGAAGATTGAACACTTATTCCCTGTAAGTCATCTGATATATCTTTACTTGGGTCGATGCGTCCATGGTATTTTTATTCACCTGCTGAATGGGCAGGGGAGGTAACCGTGCGGTGCGCGCAGATCCATCGGATACCTTAGTCGGAGAGGAATTCTGATGGAGAGCACGCCAGGCTAATATACTATGCCCTCCGGAGTCATTTATCATCTATCACTCATCTATCTGCCTCTTTATCGACCAGGGCCTAGCGACGTTTTCGGTCACTACGCCGAATTTTCGTTGTCAATGCCCCGACTGAATCAAGGTATGTCACGGCCAATCCTCTCGCCTTCTGGGGAGATTTGAGAGTCCACTAGCCTTCCGCGACGATTGCAAGGCTCCCGGATGGAATTTACATGTGTATATTGTATCAACACTGACCATGAGCGGGTCTGGAGGTCGATCTTGGCCTATACGGAGATGGAGACGGGTGTATATAATCTATGTGCTTCTATATTACTCGGCGTAACCTACAAAGTCCCTCGCTTAGACGAGAACATGGGATGACAGACAGTACTAGTGCGGATGTGTTACACATACAAGACGTAGATATGAGGTAGAAAAGGGTCCAATAAAAATGAGGGTAAGAACGAGAAGCGAGGAAGTACACATGCCCACAGAGAGACCGTATTAAAGAACTGCGATCAAGTAACCAACCAAACTGCGATGAAATGAAAAGAGAAAGCGCGGAGGAGACGACGACCAAGAAGTGAGTATGTATGGGGTTGCGATACGACAGAGTAAATATGCAGCTGTTACATAGCAAAAGAAGACACAGAGACTAGATTGCACGAACCTGAGGCAGCAAAACGTGGAGAGACAGAAAGCACAAACTAGGACAAAGTAAGAAAATCAAGAAATGAAAGGGATCCAGGGTCCGATAGGGATGCGTTTCAAGATGCATACAAAAAGCGCTGAGACAACAAGTAGCAGGGAATCCGATTGAAGTAGGGAAGATGCATGAGTTCAGAACCGAAATGAGGAGGGGGAGGTTGTTAGAATGTGAAAGAACGACGATGCAAATACCGCCGGCACGAGAACAACAACTTCGAGATTTTTTGCATCGTGGCGTCGTAGGCTGTAACGATTAATTATAACATCCGTTTGGCCAGACCCAAAAAGAAAAAGAATAAGAAAAGAGATGGGTTCCCCGCATCGATGCGGGGTATTAGATATGCAAGGTGACAGCGGCACTCGGAAAATTCGGAGGAACGGGAAGGGAAGGAACGGGAACTTGGGAGGAGGTTTTTGTTTGCTTGCCTCGAGGGAGGTGAAGGAAGGAAAGAGAATCTAAGAAGGGACCGGCCTGGAAAAGGTGATAGAGTGACTTTCATATAGCGTCATAAAGCAACGCGGCGGAACCTTTTCCATAGATATGGCATAGGGTCATGTGAAGGTCAAGAAACTTCGAATTCTCCTCCCTTCCCAGGTAGGTGGCTGGAGGCTGGCATGTCCCGTTTTGTGTGAACGTCGAGGGCAAAAAACGAAGGCAAGAAGAAAACTTAACCTGCCCAACCGGCCAGTGAATTTCCTCCAGGAGACTTCACTCCAACTCCGACACCGACAAAGGGTGTGCGAGGGGTGAGTGAGCCTGTTGACTGTGGGTATGGATAACTCAGCGAGTCAGATGTCGGGGGTGAGGGAGACACTGGTTCATCAAAGTACCCTTGTGATCCACTCGCCTGATAATTTTGCTGAGGTCGCGTGGGCGAATACAACGGCGTGGTAGAAGTCTGGCTGGAATTGTGATGCGAAAGATACTGTCCGTGCAATTGTTGCTGTTGCTGCGCATACTCGTGCCTCATTTTTGAGGAGTACAATTCTCCCGTAACGTTCGATGTTATAGGTGTTTGACCGAGTATAGCACGACTGCCGTCAGCTGTTTGCGGTGAAGGTGGTTGTGACGAGCTGCCTTTAGCCGATGATAACGGGGAGGAAGATAGCCTCAACGAAATGGAAGACGGAATTGGGCTAAATACGGAGTTGGGGGGACGGTCATGTGTGGGTGCAGACGTGACCTCGCCGCCCTCATGACTAGAGCCCGAAGAGACGGCAGGTAAAGTAGGGAAGCCAGGATATGCCGGAAGAACTTCGTCATTAAACATGGCAGTTGTGGCAGCGATGTACTCCTTGTTAAAGGTAAAGGGTTCTTCGTCCTCCGGTACTGCATGAGAACGCGAGCGAAAGAGAGGTGGACGAGATTGAGACCCAGACGGCTGACCTGATTGAGCAGTTACATGCTTAGTATGTGGGTGTGCCTGTGTTCCGGTAGGAGTAGTCGAGGGAAGTGGCGGGGTAGCTTTTGTCACAGGTCCAACCGAGTGAAGGGATGGTCCTGATGTAGCGAAGGTATGTAAATGCGATACCGGCATTGGTGTTGTAACTGATTGTTGAAAGCCACCAATCGTAGGAGGCGACACACTTATCCGTCTCTCCACTTCGCCGTTCGTGTTCATCATAGGTGGAGAAGTCGAGGTCGGTGTTGATAGTGGGGTACGATAGTTCAAACTGAAATTAGAATTCGAGATCAAGTTGAGGCTGCGAGGTGTGCTCGCCCCAGAGGGGACTTGGGTAGGGTTTTGATACATCGACGTCGCATCTTGGATGACGTAGGGTGACGAATATTCGGACATCTGAGTGGGTTGCGTCTGAATGGGCCGGTAGTCGACTTGTTGGTGCAAGGGTGGGCTTGGTGTTGTGTAGCCTTGCCGTTGTGGGTGGTGATCGAATGTGGCTTGTGGGTGTCCGATCCAACCCGTAGTAGCTCCTGAGATCGCACTCGCAGTCAGGGCACAAGGCTCTCCACCCACAGCAATTGGCACACCCGCTGTAGAGACTGGCATAGAGTGTGGTGTCGTCGGCATTGTCGACCCAACCGATCCAGACATCCCGGACATAGCGGCGCCGCCATGATGAACGATGTGGGGCATTGGCGGAAAATAAGAAGTAACAGGTGGCTCGCTTATCGCGTGGCCATACATATCTGCAGGGCCGCCCGAGGATGATGGCATCGGTGGGAGCGGAGATGTGCCTGACCCGTCTGCCAGGGGATGCATTGGATAATCCCTTCGAGGCACGAAAACCTGGGTCGGGACAGTCGTTGTGGGTGTATGTGGCCACCCATGGACAGTGACATGACCCTGCTCTACACTGTTCATTCCAAAGCTCATTCTATTCGGAGTACTGGGAAGAGAGGATATCCCAATTGGTGAGTGAATGATTTGACCATCTGGCGTTATCATCGACGCCGTGTGCGTGGGCATACCATTCATGTGAGTAGGTGTAGATGGAGAATTGATCGTTGCAGGGATGCCACCAGCATTGGGAAGCAGTGGGACGCCTGTGGGACCACCCTGAGCTAGTCTCAAAACGCGGTTGGTGCGTGACTGCGAAAGGACCCGTCCTCCGTTATTACTTCCGTTTGGAACCATGGGCATAGAGGGGGAAGGAGTAGATGAAGGACCCCTAAGTAGTACAGATACGGGCATTGTCAATGGAAGGGGTAAAGAGAGGGGTTTGGTGCATACCTTGGACCTGCATTTTGAACGACTCTTTCGTCTCGGAAGAAGGGTTGTCTGGTAGGTTTCGCCCCATAGACTTTTTTCTTGGTGAGACCATGCACTTGCTGAAGTTGGGTTACCAAGCTTGGAGCAATGGGGTTCAGGTTGTCGTTGGGATGAGAAGAACTACTTGGGGTGTGGGGATCGAAGTGGTCAATATTGGGGGAAGAGGCGATCGAATGTGGCTGATTGCTAAGTTGCTGCTTCGATGTGTAGGGATCGAGAGGATAAGTAGGTTTTCGTTGTGGCGAACTCCTTCGCCGTCTTGGGGTGGGTGATTGGACACCAGAGACAGGTGAATGCTGGAGAGAAAGGAAGGGAAAAAGGCGGGGAAATGAGCGACTGATCCATCTCCGGGAAGTAAGTTATTACGTACATTCGGATAGGGATCTACGCGCGGTGGAAAGGTCAAGTGTTTCAACAAATCGCGTAAGGGTAGACGTCAGGATCCGGCGGGAAAAAAAACAATTTGAAAGAGAATAACAGAAAAATTCCATGAATGTGTTAGCATCATGCATAACGACGGAAATGAAGCAAAATCGCCACCCCCCTGTTCCCTATCGCACGAGAAACTCGGCGATTCAGGGAATCAAGTCAAGGGAAGGATAGGATTTTTCCTCAAAGATGAGATACGCACCCGATTCAATGCAGTGTTGACTGCTGGCATTCTGCGAGTGACCCCCACTCGTAGAGGCGGTGGCAATGTCCAAAGAGGGGTTTGCTGGCCTCGCGGAAAGGCGGAGATAGACCTTGGTCGGATCGATAATGAAGGGCGGAACCTCCTCCATCAGACCTTGGACCTCGAGCTAGATAGACGGTCGGTTAACCGAACCGATACAAAAGAAGAGGGAAAGCGAGAGAACGTCATCAATCCCTGGCTTCTATGATATACGCCGTGTCCCACATGGTCCCAGTGGGGAAGCCAAAGAAACCCACGGGGGTAAGAAGAGAAAACTTACTGATCGTTCGAACAGTATCTTAAAGGGCGATCCTGTGAGACTGGGGTGGAGTACAAGGTGACAGTGGACCCCGGCCTGTTGAAAAGCGGAAAAGGACGAGATGAGAGAGGCAATGATGGTCAGGTGGTCTCGGGGATGTGCACGAACGAAGGGAAATACGTACCTGAGCCATCTTTTGAGCCAAGTGATGCCACATTGCGACTGAAAGCCCTGTTGAGGGCTCACTGGAATAAATGTCCGAGGTAGGCTTCGATGCGGCCACGATGATCAAGTGCCGGGAGGGCGGCTGGCCATGTACTTGGAGAGATGCAAGAAACTACGAAAAAGGAAATTTGGAGAGGATAATGCATATGCGAGCAAAATAAAATAAAAAGGCATGGTCAGCCCAAAACGGACACGATAAAACAAGAGCGAAAAAGATAGAAAGATAGAAAGGTGCATCGGAAAGCGGAGAAGGACAAATGCGGAAACAGGGGTGTGACTAGTATATCCAAATATGGGAGTGCTGGGTTTAAAGTGCGGGGAAAAACGACGGGACAAAGAGGAAAAACTCACATCGATGCCCATCCCAATCATTCCTGCAGATAATCGATTCTCGGCATCCTGCGTGAACCGAACGCCGCTAATCCCAGCATGCAAATTGTCCACCGCTTTTGGAGTGGACATAGTGCTGGACGTCCCTGCTGACGCTGCCTGGTCCGACTCGAAAGCCCCCATCATGGCTGTACTCTCTTGCACAAACCCCATCACCTATGCTCAAATCGTTATTGGTGACAAGGGGACTCGTCGCAAAATGACGTACCGGAGTGGTGGGACTTGCCTCGTTAAGTTTTTCAATGAGACCGCGTAAACAACGATCTTGGAGATCCTGCCACACTGACAACATTACGGAGGAGTTCTCGATCAGAAGTAAGGCGGCCACTGGCTGGTGGGGTGTCTCAGCCGTGAACAATGTAGAACTTGAGGCCATCATCGTGGCCGTCATCATCGTAAACAGCAAGAAAGCGTATGCTGCTTAACGGATAGAAGGGGGAGAGACGTGGTGCTTGAGAGATGGAAAGGCGTAGGAAGCTTGATGGTACACCGAGGAGTCAAGCAAGGTACGAGGAAGATGAAGCTCGAGAGTATAGGTGTAAAAAGGAGGGGAGAACGCTGTTAGTCAAAGAACAGCTCAGAGTTGTCGAGATTCGTGACACAACGAGATAGAAGCTCAAATAATCAGCCAACGAGTATGAGTGTGGATCCGTATGGGACCCCGCAGTCGGACTTTCGAATTTGACAACCCTTTTGACTAAATAAACCGAAGGAAAAGCTGGAGAATTAGCCACTAACTTCGAAGGCATGAAGGACGTACTTATTAATTATGGTAGTGACAAATGGTGCTGATAGGAGGATAGGAAAGCAGAGGGATGGGGGCGAGTCTGATAGGCAGCCTACAGCTCGAGTTAAAGTGCTTCGGTTCCCTCAAGTGGTATTGAACGACGAGGGCTGGGTCCGATGAAGGTTGGGGGTTTATGTAAAGTGCCAAAGCGCACTGGGACACGCAGCTGATGGAACGAGGATGGCTGCCTGCAAACCGCGCAAGATGAGGTGAGGCGAGGTGAGGCAAGGCTTGCGCAAAGGTGGCCAGTCTTATCCCTTGTCAGACCGAAAGGAAATAAAAAACCGTATCCAGGAAATAGAATAATGAAAAAATTAGGGAAATGACACGCGTACGTACCCTAAACACCCGATAGAGGAACTCAGGGCAAAGATGCCCCAACAGCCCCAGGATATAATGCACGGAAAGTCTTGTTTCGATGATCTGATGACCGTCAAAAGCCTCCCTCAGGGTTCGATAAAGTTTTTGGATGTTCAGGTAACAGAAAACTCTCTGGCTGGTTTTGGACTTGCACGCCCTTGGCACGTGTGTTGTACCTTGTGCTTCCAGCCAAATCACACTATCTGTCGCGGAGTGCGAATGCCAGCCAACTTCTGTTTTCCTGATGGTTCTCTGCGATAGTCAACCCTTACAACAAGTCCACGGTGAATGGACTTTGTCGATGGGCAATGAAAAAAGGAATCAAAAACCGTATTTCAGATCCTGATTTGCTCTTTGATTTCCCGAAAAAGGTCTTCTTTCCCCCAGTGTTTCCCCTTCTGACACTGTCCGGCTAAGCTAACTTAAGCTCGCGAAGCGGCAAAATGCGAGGTCGGCTCATCAGCGGAAAATTCCAGGAACGAACGAATAACTTACGCAGAGTCCACGGACAAGAGCAATTCACTGGCAAAAGATAATGATGCCGGTATGAAATAATATCTGGATCACCATCCAATCATTTATCAACGTATATCAACGCCGAAGATGTGGCTTACAACCGTGAGTTTCATTGACTTTTCAGGATGAAGCGCACATCGCGGGGGTCAGAGGATTCCTTCCATCCATCTTGTGAGTTGTTACAGCATGACATTTTTCTCGATTCCTTCAGTTGAAATACCCACTGATGTTTGGCACCAGGCTCCGATCAACCAATCGGGGCTCGTAAACCACAGAGCCACGCGACTCCCACGTTTGTTCGCTGCCTGTCACTTGACTGAGTAGACTCCGTGCACCTCAAGATCCTTGACTCTGTCAAAGCCACCTCTCCTTCCAGAAAATATTACGAGTAGCTATGTGGATGTGTCTATTTCATATGGTCACGGACAGTGAAAAGGAAGACCGCTTCTCCCTCCCTGGTGAGAACAAGGCAGCCAGCGGCGGTCCCAAAAGATGACACCGCTCTGGCCCCAAAGAATTCTGAACATGACGAAAATTACAGCCACATGACAACACGTTACTCTAGCTGCTCGAACATGCCCCATCTCCTGACGGCTTGCCCGCCATATTCCCCAGCGAGCTTGCCCCTCGTCGTCCAAATTTCGGACCCATCCGTCGATCAAGCCCAGTCACACAGAGCCCACCACCGGCATTGAGTGGGTGGTAAGCCAGTCGTCCACTACACACTGTCCCCAGCTGACATCGCCGAATTATCAGATGCTCAGTACCAACTCACTCGACGAAAGCCGGATTACCCGCAATGGGTATACATGTCGCTGGAAGGTATGCCATCTTGTACACCGAATTCCTGGGTCATTCAACCTCTAACTGCATTCAGTAGACACGTCTCATTACACAAACTCGGTCATGTCACTACCTCGTCCTCACTAGACTCCCGACCACGAGTCGAAGCTCCTGACTGCAGGACCAGAGTCACAAGCCCAACACGCACCCACTGGCTCAGTCGAAGCATTGCATAGCCCCTACCTGCGCATCTATCCCGGTAGCACACTCGCGTCTCAGCCCCTCGCCCCCTTCTCTCCATTCACCCACTTTCGCATTAATTGTTTGGGGTTATCCTCGCAAACCTCTGACGCTCAGAGACCTATCAGTTCTAGGGATGTAAAGGCCTATCCCCTATCTCACCCCTCTTACCTACCTTTATGCTATTCGGCGCCCAATCTTGTGATTTCTTGAAGATCCAGTAGGCTGGACACCCAAGCTACATCTACCATGCCGCAATAGCAGATGTCTAGCCCCACACCCAAACTAATGGACGTGTGTACTGGCTGCGCAGTCTAGGTGCTTGAGAATGGCACTGCGAGGGATTTGTAGTGGCTGGCAGGGACTTATCACATACCCTCCCCAATTTATTGGCTATGGTTTCCGCGACCTGGGTCAGCCATTTTATCGATCGAGTCACTTCCGTTTGCGCACTGTCATAACGTACAGTATACGTGCGCCTTGAGAGTGGATGGAGATATCATCTTTGAGGACCACATTCGACGCACGAGTGCGTCGTGCCTTTCACTCCGGCTTTGCTAGAACGTTCCCGGCTCGAGTCCGTTACCAGTGTGGTCCACGCATAACAGCCTGGACCTTCAGGTTTGTATGTCTTGCTACTCGTCTCTTCAAGCCTCCGCCTCGCCTCCGGATCCATCCTAGATGGAGAATCAAGTGTTCGCCCCTAGGTCACAACGAAATCAAGATACTTCTGTGGGCCGAATAGATGAAGTTCGGTGTGGCGATCAACTGGTATTGTGCCGTTCTTATTTTTGGAAACGATCCAAGATAATCTGATCTTGATAGGTCGGTTTCATCATATAGAGTTCAAGTCTTCATGCCGTCATACGTTACGCCGATGGTTCAGGAAGACACAATCAAAACGCAGAGTATAAAGCCAGCGACACCAGACTTCGTCCGATGCGTTCAATGTCGGAGGGAGGGATAGTACCACCCCCAATACAAGATAACTGACCTGTGGGGTGAGAAGACACCTGTCAAGTATGTCAAGGCCCAAAAAACAAGATCGGGAGAGTCTAAACAAAGAGCTGTCGTGAAGGATTATAATGAATGTCAATTGAACGTGGGCAACTAACCTCTTCTGGGCTGTATCTGTAGGTAAGTACGTCTTCTGGAACTAGCCTTATGGCACTCAGTGCTCGCCGATAGCTGAT
Organism: Pluteus cervinus; assembly: GCA_004369065.1. Lineage (NCBI taxonomy): Eukaryota > Fungi > Basidiomycota > Agaricomycetes > Agaricales > Pluteaceae > Pluteus > Pluteus cervinus. The sequence continues at coordinate 41,083 of ML208379.1, forward strand.
ACCTCCAACGACGTCCCTGTTTGAAATTCCTAGTGTAGAAGTGGAGCATGACATGAGAGGTGGCCATATGTCTGTTGCATACGGTGTGACGATAAATGTGATTTGTCGGTGCTTCGTACATCCTAACATCGACCCAGGTCCTTGATCAAGTTGATAGCAAGGCAAGTTCGCGGGGGGTAATCCATCGAATATGCGGTCTAGCGGGTCGCCGAAGGCAGGGTGAGCATAATGGCGTGGGTGTAGATGGTTGAACAATCCTATTGCAATTGGAAATGGTATGTCAGATCAATTTATTTCATGCAGTAAGGATCGTTCCTGCAACTCAAAAACCTAAATTTCAGCAGTCTCCACCTCGGCATTCACAGATTGTTGCGAAATCAGTATGACTACATTCCTATCAATTCGATCCACACTTGTCAATGAATGAATTGAAGAAGTTCGCCACGACGAATAGTACCCTCCATCATTCCCCGAGTGAACGCACGAGTGCTAGGAAGAAAACGCTGGCTTTGGGACAAATTCCAGCCAACCCCAACATGTGTTCCCTCCAAGTTATAATTATAGTTTCGAAGGACGCCCATTCTTCTCGATCAGTAAGAGCGTTCCTTTATGCAACTTCCCTGTACTTTGAAAACAAGATTGAACTACAGGTGATCCTGCGACTCCGAAACAAGTTGCAATACTATAAGCAAACTATCAAGCTTTTTCTCTCGATCCTCGGGAGTAACTCAATGGGTGTCCCTGCCTAAAGGATATCGTTACCTTTGCATCGTGGTTGGGTCACGCTCTCGCTCTGGATCGTCCAACCTTCGTCTCAATGAATACCAAGCGATGTGTAGTCTCGACTTCCCACCGCAACTCGGCGGTCGACTGTAAGTTCACGTTCGTTCCCCCGTGGTGATTTCATAATAATCGTGATCTATGACAGAGGCGCCTACATCCTGCCCTTCATAGACTCCTGAAATTTGAATGGCTTTAGCCGGCACCGGCCAGTCGATCGCGATGCGGCGTCGGACGTATTGATGGGCGCACAACGACTAAATGTGCACAGGTTGAGCTCGTGATTTAGTGATTGACCTGGTAGGTTGTCCCAATCGAGGACTAAAAATGCTGGTCTCCTTACAATGTGAGCTAATTGTGCGTCATAAGATCTTCAACGCTTGTTCACTGCCGTCCACTTTGTTATTCATCCTGATCGACGTTTGGGCAGTTTACTCCGTCATCTACGTCCACCCCGATCCAGATTCAATTACAAGCTCAAGTTGTACTTGGGTTATCCTATTTTTCGACCCCTACAAGGATATAGACCACGCCTGCAGGCCGACCCTTCTAATTTCCTCGTGGTCTGGCTATGATGGCCTCGACGTGTTCGCGACCTCCATTCTCCCAATCGTCCCAACAGAGGCTCAACATGGCTGTATGTCTACCGACCCAGTCCTTCTTGGCGTCACCTTCTCTCTTTGTTACCCTTATTCGGATACCATGAGGTGTTACATCCAAATTGCCAGTTCCTACGCTTTCGCCACCCTTCTCCTTTCCCGGTGGAAGCGCCCTATCCCATCTCAACGTGGCCTCCCTTTTGAACCCCATCTTCTCCGCTGCGCGGATGCTCGCTAAGTTGAGGGCATTTGCTTGCCATACAACACGGCGAAGTCCTAGGCCTCCTAATGATGGAGGATCAAGCGTGTATTGGAGGAGCAAGCCGACCGCATTGGACGTCACATGTGTGCGTTGGTATTTTGGGAGGGTGATGACGAACCCGATCTCTGTACAGCGATTGTGTACGGAGGTGTTTAAGAATCCAAGTAACCCTGCCATCGGATACGATGAAGGCGCATCGCCAGAATTTGAAGACGGAGGTTTGGGCGTCAAACTTGGGCTAAGTTCAACTTTGTCAAATACGGCGAACAGAATCGTGCCGTGGTTGGGCTGAATTCTTGCTTTGATGAACGTGGAGATGAACTGATCTACTGATTCAAAGGGTCCGAACGGCAGATAATCGTATAGTTCTGGGTGGGGTGAGGATAGCTCCCAGAATGTTGGTGGATGGACGGAAGGCTGTCATACAGATAGTTGTTCGGTTCATGATGATCAGAAATACGTATGTTCTAACATACCACGAAAGGTTCTAGTCTAACTCTTTCGCTTTCCAAGCTCCTCGGTACAGGAAAGCAAAAGTTCACATCGTATGGCTCTTGGCTATGGGTCATCGTCGTTGCTCCATCGACAACGGCAGTTACATAATTTACCGGCGCACTGCCACGTGGAACGATGATCGACCATGAATGACGTCAGCTCCCCCTTGGCGGCCTGGCAGAAAACGACGTCGGCCTCGACGTCATTTGGCTCTGTTGGAGTTGGAGATATGGAATTCAGAAGGGTGTATATAAACCTCCCTGATGAACCAAGGGCCAACATCTCAATCTTCTCGTTGACACAACATGGTGCGCCCATTCTCAGTTCCTGCCGCAATCGATACGTTGTGTTCACCAATCTTTTTGACAGGGCTCTGTCTTCTCAGCTATTGGACGTGGAATTAGTGCTGTGGTCGGTGCTATTGCCAATGTTATTATGACCATCGTGAACGGTGTCACTACTGTGAGTCTATGATTATAATTGTTGGATCACGACTCATTGGATCTTCTAGGTTTTGGTGACGATATGCGACCTTATCACGGACTGTTTGTGCTGCAGATGCTGTGGCTCGGGTTCTTCTCGGTCTAGGAGTACGGGCAGGCGCCGATTTGGAAGGCGGAACGCAGCGGCGTATTGAGTGTTGGACTCGTTTTTAAGGCCTGATTTCTTGATGCCTGCAATTTTTGTTTATTGAATGGACGCATACACTCCACTTATAATGAGAGTTTCATAGTTCGTATTGAGCATCTCATCCTTTGGTCGTGGCGGCCAATCGTGGGAGTTGTTTCTGGTACCACCTGGTGCATATAAACACGATCGCAACAATCATTGCCCACACTTATTTCGCAACGCTATACTACTACTTGGAACGACATCGCTCTTTTACAATGAAGACTATACCATTCGTCGCCATTTTCGTTGTTCTCTCGGCCTCAGTGGTCCAGTTTGTATGGGGAGTGCTCACAGACACTGGTAAGTCCATTCCTTCGTAGCTCGGCGGATCACGACTAATGACGAATGGTACAGTGACCGACGCCGTGGAGGCGACGGTTGGGCATGTATCGGAGAAACACTCGTCTGGCTCTGGGGGTGAGTCATATATAATCCCTGTAAGAGCGTGTCTCCCTAATCTATCAACAGTCTCCTCCCAGGCGCCGGCGATTGGCAACACGCCAACTGCACCAACTGGCCTGAGAAGAAGATCAAGACTATATTAAGCTTTTCTACGCATCTTGGGTTCCGCCCGCCTTTCCTGCATCCCTGAGATTCTATCTACCGAATTTTGGTTGGGCGTGCCTACAGTTCTGGACAGGGCGCTGAGCTGGGTAAACCTGCAACGGGACGAATTGCCTTGAGCATAAGACGAAGAAAACAACGGCTCATTCACTATACCTACATTCGGTCAACACGACTACTGTGGTCGTACAGAATATGTAACAAATTTGCACCTGCATAAACTAAATCTTCTTCGCTATTAGAGCGTGAACCATCGCCATTATCAGCCTCGCATTCCTCGGTAAATGTGGCGTCGCGACGCGTCAAATCGGGTCACGGGGGAATTGTGACGCAAAACCACGTGGCTATGGACCTTGATGCGAATTTTTCGCTTGGTGGTGGGAGCGTCTGCAATCATGTCGTCTGAGAGTGAGCCCTCATCATCGTCATCCTCTTCTTCAAGATCTTCTCGTATGGTAAATTCGTCGAAAGGACAAGCTCTTTCAAAGAAACGGAGACGAAGTAGTTTGAATGGTGTGGCAAAAGCGGAGGAACGAGCATCAGACACGGACTCGGATTCCTCAGTGGAAGAGTTCGAGGCCTCTGATGAGAGTGAAGAGGGTAGCACTGAGGGGGGTATGAGCTCAAACGAAGACTCTGATTCATCCGCGTCCGACGTCCCCGGTCCCAACGTAACGACACAGAATTCAAAATCAAAGCCGCAAAAAATCCGAAGGGGTGAAGAATCGAATGATTCTCTTTCTGACTCCGAAGATGCACCAGCATTATCCCATGCTGAACGTAGGCGCCAACGTAAGCGCCAGCTCAAAGCTCAAGACCAGCAGGAAGGAGGCGGAAAACCCTCGATCAAAAAGCGGAAACTGGAAGATGGCACCGCACTCTCCGTTCCATCATCATCTGCTGTGTCAAAACACAGATCGAAGGAGAAGAGGGATCCGACCACGGATCAAGTGCCTGGAGGACGACAACATTCCGTCTGGGTCGGGAACATGTCATTCAAAACTACCACGGACGATTTGAAGAGGTTTTTTGCGGATGTTGGGGGGATAACAAGAATCAACATGCCGATGAAATTTGTTGCGCCCCAGGAGAAAGGCGCTTGGGCCGGAGCTGGAAAGAAGGGGGAGAACCGCGGGTGGGTTTTTGTTATGCCCCCACCCTCCGTGTATTCAAACTTAATGAAAAACGTTTCTTTGCACTTCCTTGTCGCGCGTCTGTGTTGTGATGCAGCTTCGCGTATGTAGATTACTCGACTGCAGAACAGAAGCAAGCCGCAATTGCCAAGTCAGAACAACCTCTCCTTGGTCGAAAGCTTTTGATAAAAGATGGTAGTCCGCTTAACTTTAGGCATTAACTGTTTTGTTACTCACACTCGATACAGGAGATGACTTCACTGGACGACCGGCCGCGAGCCAAGTTGAGCCCGAGGGCGCAACAGGGTCGCAATCGCACTCGAAAACAGCACAAAAGATCCTGAAGGTTCAGAAACAACCTGCGGCTCCAACACTCTTCCTGGGTAATTTAGGGTTTGAAACGACTGTGGACGATATACGTCAGCTATTCGAAGCGCACAGGGCCAACAAAGGGAAGCGTACAGGCGCTGTTGAGAGTGAAGAAACCAATCCTACCAAAACCGAGGGAAAGGAGAAACAGAAAGAGGATCTATGGATCAGAAAAATCAGAATGGGGACGTTTGAAGACAGCGGCCTCTGTAAAGGGTAAGCAATTTTTTCCTCCTAAGTATTACTGGTGTGATTCACCGGCGCTCGTTTTGCAGTTTTGCGTTTGCCGATTTTGTCTCGATCGAAGAGGCGACAAATGTCCTCCTAAATCCGCGGAACCATCTGTTGAACGGCAGGAAGCTTGTTGTTGAATATGCAAGCCCAGATGCTGTTCGTCGTGGCGCATTCAAACCAAAACCAAGCGGGGACTCCAGAGCCACACCTGATCACTCGACGAGAGGAGGCAAGAGCAAGAAATTCCTAAGCGAGCGAACCAAGGTTGACACTGGGCGGATGGAATTTGATCCTCAGGTGGTTGATCGTAACAGGGGTGAACGTGATACTGATACCGCGAAGGTACAATCTAGGAATGCCGCGAAAGGAGGAAAGGGCTATGCGAGGCCTGATGACGGACGAAGGAGAACAGATTCGAAACAAACCAGACAGCGACCTCGTCCTGGTGCTGCACTGGCACTAGCGAAAAGAGAGTCTGCTGCCATCGTACCAAGTCAAGGGCAGAAGATAACATTTTGACCGACCAGCTCGGATATTAACGGCTCCTTGTTCTTCCTGGTTTGCGCTGTGATTTACGGGCTCGTTCATTGTCCTTCTCCAGATATTATAACTCTTATATCGCTCAGGACTCTATGACGGAGATGTATTCGTCGTGATGAAGATTTGAAGAGAGGCTAGCGGGAATTGAGTTGGTAGCTTAATGGAAAGTTCTGCCAGTTGGTTCTTAGTAGATCCTTGTGGCTATGCAACGTGGTTCAGTTCGATGGGGCTGTAAGTGTAACAACTCAGATATGGACCAGGTCACTCATTGCGAATGTCATCCTCTTTAAACTTCAGATGAACTCCGGGCTTCCTCGGTTCCTGTCACTGTGACCCAAATCTCCGTCATGTAGGAACCCGAAGAGTGGAAGCCTCAGCCACCAGTGAAACACTCGATCGTCACTGGTCAGTGCGGTGATCCTATTCAACCTCTGACTTGCTCGGGTTATCTGTTAGACTTTGGTTTACAGCCAAGAAGCTTTATCCGTACCGGCGGCGGAGGCCCCCCCTAACAGGCCCCGATGACAGGAGAGAAGCTGAGCGCAGTGGCTCCAGTTTTTCCAGTTTCGTCTCCCACTGTAGAATCGGTGTAAGGCCTTCTGACCATCACTAGTCACTACAGGCCTGCCAGCATGTACCCGTTTACCCTTACTATCTCTCCAGTCTCGTTGGAGCCATTCATTCAGTGTGAAATATGGTTTAGTACACTACAGCCTAGCTGGATAGCCTCCAGGATTGTGCGTAGGAGAGCGCAGTATGCGTATTCGGACAGTAAACCCAGGTTTGTCGGATGTTTGGGAATGCACGGAAGTCTTGCCAAGCGACTAACCATCTGAATCTGTACACTCTATTCGGTTATTTGGTCTAGGCCATTGGCCTACTGAAGTTGGAACCGGTGATAGATTTACGAGGCGAGCGACCATGATGGGAACGAGGCCTGCATGACAGTGTCTTTTGGCGCTGCACGCTGTGAAGCGCTCGTACTGGTGGTTTCATATGCGCCACCATCGGTGCATAGTAGAGTCCACAGCATTACACAATGGGTTCCTAGTTGAGTCGGAGATGGCTTTCCTTTTCGGCACGATATCCGAGCCCACTCGAGGACGGGAGAGTTCGGTAAGTAGACACATAAGCGCTGGAGTACACGCCACCAGAGGCGCCAACCCAGGGACGACGGAAAGATATGCTGTACATCGCAAACAGATATTGCTGTTGACAAGACTCTAAACTTGGCCATTACATAGTATATATAGGTGGGCCTCCAAGCGTATAGCCTGGACGAGCAACTATAACCATGACTTCGTTTCCTCTCGATGGAAGTCCTGCACTAAGTGAAGCCCAACTCACCGCAGAATTCGAGAGGTTGCAACAATTACGGGGATATAGATATTACAGGTGAGTTGATCCAAACCGTGCCAAAGGATCTTGATGTATACTCAACTCCACACCTGCCAGCGCCGCGTCAATTAACCAGTGGGTTCTTCTCAAAGCCACTTGCTCAAGATGACAGCACTAACGTGTATGGGGTAGAGCAAACATCCAAGATACTCAGGATAGGTTAGTGGCGCAGCTAGTGCCTTTTGGCGGAGGACTGATCGCTAGACAGCCTGAGGAACGTACCTTGGGTTGGGGATTGGAACGACTTTAAGCCCCCGACAAACCAGGAGGTAGCCCTGGTCGATAACATTCCTGCTGGATGCTGGGACTGGACCTTCCCAGCTGGGACGAGTTCTACTCACTCGATTGCCCGATTTCCCAGCTCAACAGAGCCCATGGAACCGTTTGTAATGCCTAGTGCCGCCATTAGGTGAATGAAACACGGGAGTTTGATGCAATCACTTACGCAGCCATAGTAGGTCAACGGCAGACCCCATCGTTCCCCGCCCGCGGTCAAAGTAAGCGGCGAAACTTCTGAGAATCAATCCAATTGACGTCCCCAAAGCTCACAGCCTGTAACGCGCCGCAGACGACATCTTCAAGTTTCAAGTCCTGAGACACAAGGCCTCATCACGAAAATCATCGAGGGAGGTCTCCAAGCGGCAAGAGATTACAACTTCACCTGCCCAGAACCTACATGTGGGTTCCAAGGACACAAGAAGACATCCAACTACCATGATCACCTCCAGAGACATTTGGACAAACCGATGATCTGTGATAAGTGTGGGGTCGAAGTCAGTTCCAGAAGAAACTTGAACCGCCACTTAAAGACCCGAAAATGTCAGATTTTGGGTGACCGAGGTGAGCAAATCAGATAAAAGTGTTAGATCAACTGACATTATGAGGACTTTAGGCCCCTATGATGTATTGGTAAACCTTGACTTGATGAGTGGGGACCATGTGCCATTGCCGCAGTCAGAGTGGGGGTAAAGGTTGGGAAGATTGAGTGCACCTTTTTAAAGGTGGTGGCCTGCTGGAAGACAATCCGTCCCCACCATATATATTTGTCCAAGTCCCTTACTAGTCTAGGAATAATAATTTATACCATAGAAAGTAGCCGCTCTTGGGCTGTCCGGACAGCCCGCGTCCTTGCTTCTCGTTATAACGCGAAGGTTTGATGGGGTGGTTGTGGATCCTGAGGCTTGAAGCTTGAAGCTTGAGGCCGTGGATTGAGCGATATGCCAGAACGAGGCTGGCTTTTGTCCAAGAGAGGCAAGGGGCATCCGCATTCGCAACTTGCGTAACGATATCGTTGAAGGGTCTTGAATAATGGATTCCCTAAAACAAACAAAATAAGGTCAAGATAACAATTTACTAGTTGCCGTGAACCCTTGAAGTTACCTGTTTCCGTTAGAACGGCAAGGTCCTGGCCCATAACTACCCAATAGAGTACAATCAAGCCCGAACGTGACAGCGGTGCAACACAGAGAGCCCGCGACGAGTACAGGCTCCGGGCTCGATAAGCATCGAATCATGAGACCTTGAGGGAGAAGAGCTTCGTCTATAGTGCGCATCATATGACCTACCGGTAATGGTATTTGCACTTTCATTATAGATGACGGGCTTTTCCTCCTGTGGCTTGTGGAGGTGCTAAAGTTGTATGCGGCGTTTGGAAATGGCAAAGGGGTCTAGACCACCGTGACCAAAACGCGTTATGGTTCGCGTTGGACTGTCACGCTTCCCAGTTTCCCAATTGCAACATCACGAGCACACGAGGCAGATACAACATGACGACAATTGGTGCGTCCTATAGGTCTTCTCGGTTAAACATCCACTCGTATGACAGCCGTTGCCCCGGTATGACGCGAAAGAAAGCCGAATTATGCTTGGAGTTCGGTTTTTGCTGGATGACATCACCGGTATCCACCTGGATTTGTGGTTATCGAGGCTGACCCTTTGCTTGATGGGCTTGATTCCCTCTAAACTTTACTTCGACCACATAGAAAGTTTCCCTTCACTATAATAATGTTTTTCCGCATGTGAGTTCTTCACATTTTCCACTCAAGATTCGAATTTCCAACTTCAACCTGTAGACATGGAATGCGCATCAGTGGGGTGGCCATTATGCTCGCACTCGTTGCCAGTATAGGTGGCTTTATCTTCGGTTATGACACCGGTCAAATATCGGATATCCTGATAATGAACGATTTCAAGCTTCGTTTTGCCACCTGTCAGAATGCTGGAGATGCTAGTACTTGCGAATTCTCAGTCGTTCGTGCCGGCCTGATCGTTTCGTTACTATCTATTGGCACCTTGGTCGGAGCTCTCGCCGGCGCACCGTGAGTATCGGATAGAACTTCCAGGTCGTGGTGCTCACGTACTTTCCCAGATTGGCAGACTTCTTAGGTCGTCGATACGCAATGGTGGTAGACTGTATTATCTTTTGCATCGGAGTGATTATACAAATATCTTCGACTACGTCCTGGGTTCAGTTTGCCATTGGGCGCCTGATTAGTGGGTTGGGTGTTGGCGCGTTGAGCTGTGCTGTCCCAATGGTGCGTTACTCATTCCGTCTAGCGCTCGTTCCCTCTAAATCCAATTTTCAGTATCAAGCCGAGACTGCACCACCGGAACTTCGAGGCACACTGACAGCAACATACCAACTCTTCATCACCTTTGGTATCTTGGTCGCATGTAGGTTTTCGAGTACCTCGCGTCTGACAGCTGGCTAAGTACGTCAATTTCAGACTGTATTTCCATAGGTACGCGAAACATTCCATCAGGGGGGTCGTGGAGAACCGTTGTCGGGATTGGTTTTCTATGGCCGGTCTTATTGTCGGTTGGGATCCTTTTTATGCCCGAATCACCTCGGTATGTGTACACCCCTCACCATTTGACCTTCGTTCATGGTTTGCGTAGATGGCTTGCAGCGCATCACCGAAATAAAGAGGCTCAACACTCCCTTGCTCGATCTGCCGGGGTGCCGATTGATCAAGAAGAGACTGACGTATACGTCCAGAATGAACTCGATGAAATAGTGAAGAGTGTACAATCACAAAATCAAACAAGAGCTACTTGGACCGACTGTTTCCGACCCCCGAGAAAGATTCTATACCGGACTTGCTTAGGTTTGTTACGGCGCTATTATTTTCTATTATACTGAGGTGATGGTGCATTCAGGGATAACTCTTCAGAGTTTTCAACAACTCACAGGTGCCAATTACTTCTTCTACTATGGCGCTACGATCTTCTCGTCCGTCGGAATCTCGGACCCGTTCATTACCCAAATAATTCTGGGTGTGGTCAATTTCGTTTGTACATTTGGGGGCTTGTATGTTATGGAGCGGGTCTGTTACTTGTCGCCGATATTGGTTGTACGTATACTGAAGTTTTTACAGTTTGGTCGACGCATACCCCTCATCTTGGGAGGCGTCTGGCAGGCAATATGGCTATTCGTGTTTGCATCAGCAGGAACCGCCAAAGTACCCCAAGACAATCCCAATATTGGCAAATGTTCGTTTTTTATATCCGACCGTTGCCGATGCTTAACACCCTCTAGTAATGATTGTCAGTGCCTGCTTGTTTATTCTTGGGTTTGCTACGACTTGGGCACCGTAAGTGGACGTACTGTGGACCGGTTTTTAATTGATTCAACTCAAGCCGGATAGTGGTATCTGGATTTTGATTGGTGAAACTTTCCCGACGAGAACTCGCGCCAAACAAGGCGCGCTGGCAACATCAGCTAACTGGTACAGCGCTTCACTTAAACTTAAACTTTCTTTCTAACTTGCACACAGGACATGGAACTTCTTGATAGCGTTCTTTACTCCCTTCATTGACAAGGCTATTCAATTTCGTTATGGCTTCGTCTTTGCTGGTGCGTTTTTTCCTCACCTCTAACCGTCATCTTCCATGTCGAATTTCGTCGTTTCCAGCGTGTAATCTAACAGCTGCCGTTGTTGTTTACTTCTTCTTATACGAGTCTGCGCATTTGCCCCTGGAAAGTGTGGACGATGTGAGTCCTTTTATTCTTGTGTTTGATCTCCTTGAAAAGTAACCGTGAACAGATGTACAATGACCCTCAGTGCAAACCTTGGACCTCTCGGCGCTGGTGCCCGCCAGGCTATACAAATCGCGAGGAATTTTTAGAAACCATGTCTAAGAAATCGAGGCGACCATTGCCGGGCCAGGCAACACTGAATGATCACAAGGGACAAAAGAACCGAGACCAAGAAGATACGACTTCGTCAGGTTCGAGCGGCCCTATGGACGGGACAACTGGGGACACTGCGACGAATGCTGCTGCATGAAGGCTTTTATCCTTCTGGCTCTCATGGGATTGGATATATGGATGGCACGACTTCTTATGTTTGGAACGATTACTTTTCTCTAAACCATCGGACTTAACTGTGATCCAGCATGGACGCTACCTGTTGTAATTTCAGGATATTGATACGTACGACCTAACTTTTGTCTATCGCATGCATTGTTACTGTTTTCTGTAGGTATCAAAGAATATAATATCGTAGTCCTTGAGTACTAGTGGCCAGTCTTCCGATGCAGGCCAGTGTTCATGAACGTTTGAATGTTCATGTTCAGGCTTGACGTCATCATGGACATTCTTGGAAAGCAAATTTCCAAATGAAGACCGTGGGCGTGGACCGTCCCTCAGTCCCCTGTTTGCAACCATGGCTACTGGCACTTCCATCGGTCCTCCACCTTGACAAGTGCCCAGCAGGTCCGCGGATATGTCCTCAAAACCCTCTCGAAAGCGCAAATACGGAAGCCACCACCAAAAAGAAAGAGACGAAGACCTACAGGAACCAAGCAAAACGGATTATTCGCTTTATATCCAGGCGTATGAAGCGGACATCGCCCGTGGTCCCCAAGCCCAGGCTCTGGCGGAGTCTCTCGAAGCTAATCCTTTGAGTTTTGAAGATGAAGAGGGCAGCACTGGGGTTGATACGCGCAAGTTCGGGAGTGCACTCTTGAGGTGGGAACCTGGTGGAAGTGAACTCGATGGGTTGGAAGAAAATGATGAAGGCAAAGTGGTTTTAGTAGATCGGTATGTTTTATGTCCAAGTGGATCCACATTCTTTGTTGCTCGTCTGCCCAATGGATTCATTCACAGTTTTATTCATCGCTGGTACCTAAGTGCCCTGTTCGTGGAAGCTTCGAACCTGTTTTCACCTTGGATTCTTCGCATCTTCAGGTTCCATATTCTGATGTGTTGAAAATAGGTACGACGCTCGTCTGCTACTTGATGCACTCCCTCCTGTAGCATCACCAGAAGATGCGCCCGCAAGACCATCTTCACCAGGCGGATGGTCAGACCTTCCCTCGGATGCAGAAGACACATTCTTTTTGTCTCCAACCGAGGTTGAAGACTTTCACCGTGAAAAGAGGAGACGTATGATGGAACGATTTCAAGAAGAGAG
>ML208379.1:54340-101872 GCA_004369065.1 Pluteus cervinus
TGATCAGTAATGTCTCCCTGTAAATTGTGACCCCCAGATTGTGTTCATAAATCGGATTCCTTTCGTCCCTCCGCGGTAATGTTGGCGTGATCGGTCGTTTTCATTCAGCACCAGACTAATCGAGGCTTTCTGCTAACCTACTACAAATATCAGCCTCCAACACTATTCAGAAAAGTCCAATATTTGCCGAGTAGCATGTCGATCATGATCACTGATTTCTGGTTTCCACCGCAAGTCTGGCGTGCCAAATTACCGTAATAACGATTGCAACCCTCTATGCTGCATAAGCAGCCCCGCAGGCCTGACACGACATGAAGTGGGGAGCAGGGTTGCAAAGAGCCATTACAAGTCGAAGGTGTAGAACCGGGACTGGGCGTGCTATATCATATGGGTATACTGAGATATCCGGCTAGGAAGTGGTCGTATGTACAAAATCAAGAACATTGACCCATTGCAATTGAGGGCATGATATAGTTAATTCTGTGATGAAGAGATTGACCTCCTCTGGAGATGGCAACCTAAGGGGCAAAGATTCGCGGAAGTTATTCCGTGTTGGCGGCTGGTATACCGTGAGCCTGTATGCGCCAGGAAAGCGCCTGATGAACGAGCAAGCCGTTTGGAACATAGGATTAGGTATAGCAAACTCGAGGAATCCCAGCATGCACAATTCCTGAGGTATTCGTTTTGGTTCACAACCAAAACAGTGCAGAGCGATGACAAGGTCGGTAACGTGGCTGAACTCTTGCAATCCAACGTCTGAGCCCTCGTCCTCCATCCATTTACTCCAACTCCAGTCGTTCTCAAAGATAAGAGCGATTGTTTCCAATCGTTTGGCCCTGGCCTGGATAGCTGTGAGGGAGGGAGAACTTGTGTCGTGGTGATTGAATTTATCGGAGATTAGGTATGCGGCATCACAAATACGCACTCCCTCGAGGATTTGCAGCGACTGGGTGTCGAGTGACCGCTCAGTTGGGTCAGATCTAGAGCTAGGCGACAAGAGGAATCGGAGGATATAAGCTGGAGCCTCCAACATCTTGAGCTTCGGAAGGAACGGAATTGGTTCTTTCTCCAAATAGCCCCGTCCCTTCGATGAGGCATCTAAGACTAGAGTCATGAGGTTGGGAAGATTGCAAAGGAATCCAACTATCACAGCGGCAGACATGGGGCGGCACCTTATCATTGTGAAAGACAAGAGAGTGCTCCCGGCGGTCGAGAGGCAGTCGGAGAGCAACGAGAGATAACTCCCCCACATCGAAGAAAAAACGATAAGGTCTGACATAACGAGCACAGTAAGCATCGGGGATACCTTAAGAAGAGAGAAGGTCCAGTACGAGAAGGGTGGTAGAAACATTATCGGGGAGCATATTTCAAGTGTTGAAATCTGCGTTTCCCGGATTGTAGCAGGAAAATGAGGGACAATTATCGAGTGAGGAGGAGCACGGATGACCTCTCCATGTATGCCAATGTAATGTGGTTTCTGTGGTTTCCATAGGGTGGTGATGAAGTGGAAGGGGGAGGTCTTCGCAGGTTTCGTTGAACGTTCCGACGGCCCTGGACGAAGAAAGGTTTGTATCATGACGAATCCGTCACGTACAGCCAACCTTCTTGGGCCTTTTTGGACTGTCGTATTCAAAAGACCTCCGAACGCGTCTATCCACAACTGAAGCACGTCGTCACGAGTATCGAGTCGCCCACGCAGGTCATACCCATTGTCTGCAGGCCCAAAGATAAGTTCGATATCTTCCACATCGAGAAGTCGTGATAAGGCATGGTTTAACCGTTTGACTTGATGGACAATTACGTCGAAAAAGTAACCATGGAATGTGCATTGAAGCTTCGGGATGGATTGGATGTGGAATGCAACATCTAATATGGAGAGGGAATCTGGTAAAGGACTGCTAGGAATTCCCCAACTATTTTGGGGTGGATGGGCAAAACCGGGAAGATCTTTATATCGATTGAGACTGAGGGATGCGGCCTTTAGGGGGTTTCCAAGAAGGTCAAACCGAGATAGAAGAACGGGCATCAGGAGCCCGTAGAAATGCTTGCATGACAGCGCCAAGTTCAGGAATTCGGTAAGGGTGATCCATTCTCGATCTTGGAGGTAAAGGATGAGTTCGATGGGTAAGTCAAAAACGATGGATTGTGGACGTTGTTCGTTGTGTGGCATAGCTTGAGGCTGCCGCAACCGTCGTCTGCGGCGAGGGGTCGATGGTGGAACCAACTTGAAGTTGAACGTGACCGTGACCAAATGCTCCTGATCACGAACTTTACCTCGAGCGTTGACCAGCCTTGGATTACTGTATTGAACACATTCACCGTAACGCACCAGGCTCTTATTCGAAGTCCTCTCACTGGTATATGCAAGAGAATTCGGGGAGCAATCAATGAAAAGAGGACATGGACATAGATGGACATGCAAAATGGTTCGTCCTCTTGTGATCCTCGAAGTCTTATAATCAATGCTAGGGTTAACTGCCTTCGTTTGCAGGTCTTTCATTGTTACATTTGTCCTTACCTCTGTCTGACGACGCGTGAAACCGGGTACCAGGACAGGGAGTAAACCCAGCTCAATGCGCGCAAGGACCTTGCTGATGTGCTCATGCACGATCAATGTGGAGCTGGTGGTGCAGCGGGAATTCGAAGGAAGTAGAGCTCAGCATAAATTTGCAGAAGGGCCTTGCTCAACTCATGTACAGTCAGCTTACGGTCAAGATGGTGGTGCAGCTGGACACACCGCGAACTCGGTCATACGTGTTGATACACCTCCACCCCGCATCCGACAACGTCGAATCAGCCTGAGTTGAACGATGTCCACAGCATAACAGTCTATTACCCCACTCGGGTGCACACTCGATCGTGTCACCGAACGCACGGGCTCTAGACGTTATGGTCATCCACTCCGACCAGGTCAGCCGTCTAACGAGGGCGCATATAAGAAGCTGTGCGGGCTAACACGTTCTCCTTGCCGTTTCCCACTTTGTTCCCCCGCTGGAAATCGCCAGTACCACGACTTTTTCCTTGGCCTCATATCCGAAGAGGTACTCGCCACTGCTTATATCTTCTCTCAACTACAAATCATACACGATGCAACAGCGGAACTCAGTTCGATAGACTTCTTCGGAAGTATCACTCATAGTACGCACACCATCACCAAGAGTTGAAAACGACATCATCGAAGATCGTTATGCAATAATCAACCCGCTGAGCGGGTTTTACATCTCAACGGGACGCGACAATACGCGCAGGTTTACCGTTGGATGCAGGATTGCCAACGCTGGAGGTGAGGGTTCCTTCGGGGAGATGGGTCAGCCACCAATATGCGCGTCGCAGACTCAGAGGCGCCGGAGAAAGACAACTTCACGAGTTATGAACTCGCCAAGGCAAATCACGAATACTGAGGGGCTGGTTTTGTTTTTATATTCAGTACGTCTGTCTACTCACCCTCACTTCTACCTGCCTTCCCAAAAGCTGATTGAGTGTGAACATAGCGCGGGCGTGTTGGTATATCATCCATTTAGACCTGCAGAGCAGAATTCGACTATTACCTTCAAGCACTCTTCGCTGCATTGCTGATGGTTACGAGCAAGACTCGATCACCACGCATTGTACATCCCCGTTTTCAATTCTTTCGCTACCCCACAAGATACCGAAGAACTAGTTTTGTTCTTCCCATCCGGTATGTTGACTATTATTGTTCTACAACCTGCCTGATAGCTCATTGGATTGAGTGCAGCGCGAGCCCGTTCGTACGCTGGATCTGCAGAGCAGATTTCGGTCATCCACTTCCAAACACTCTTCATACCATCTATTCGCAATCTCGAGCAAGACTCGTACTACCATCGACTATCTTCAATTCGATCGCTATCCCACAAGGCTATCTCATCGCGCATATAACTCAAGTTATCGATTGACCACCTCCCAATGCTCTTCGCCACACGACTTACGACTACGAGTAAGATTCTACCACCACCAACTATCCATTCATATTCTCAACTCCTTCGCTATCCCACCAGGACACCATCTTGTCACGCAAACCGGCAGTCATCAAGAGATACCCCCATATCTCAAGATCAAGTTCTAATGGATCGAAGTCCCCCAACTTCCTTCCATCTTTCGGCCCCGCCTTCATTCTCCCCCAAGGATGATACGCTCGCACTGCCGTCATGCTGGTTTGCACTCACAAGTCCCCGCTTTTGGCTCCTCCTCCCAGCTGTCACAAGCCTCGACGTCTTGCCGCGAATTTATCGAGCCTCAATGCCAAGCTATCCATAGAACTATTCGCTCCTTCAAGCTTCAACGCTCGCTATTACTGCTAATTTGCTTTCGAAATCTGCAAATACCGGGATCCAAGACGGCCTGATTCCTTTCCATGGACTAGAGGAGGCTCGAAACCCCCGCCACAGACAAGCATCAGCTCCGCTTCTTCCTCCCAAACTCAGGCGATCAATCACCCGGTTTTCACAACCGCAAATCGCAACACTATCACCAAATTTGCCCTTTGTTTCACACAAGTGCCCTATATGCGGTGTATTCAGCCGTGCTCCCGACATCTCATCCTCCGCTCGCGTTCATTACCTCCCACTGAGCGGTGGTGTATGCTCATGATGTTATGGGATTTAGGACCATCAACTGCCGACGGATTACAGGAGGCTCGAAACCCCCACAGACAAGCATCAGCTCCTCTTCTCCTTCCTCCCAACCTCAGGCTATCGATGACTCGGTCTTCACAACTTCAGATCACAATACTATCGTTAGGTTCACCTGTGTGCGGTCATCCAGGTCCTCAAGATCTCTTCCTTCGCTCGTGTTCATCTACCTCCCACTGAGTGGGGGCTACCGACGGATTGCAGGAGGCTCGAAAAACCCAAAGACCGGTGTCAGCTCCTCTTTCCTACCTCCCAAGTTCTGGCGACCACTTCCCCCCTCCCTGCAAATCATAGCACTATTATGGGAATCAGTTTCATCTCATTCAAGTCCATTATATGCGGTCTCAAGTTGTCCAAGTCCTCAACATCTCCTCCTTCGCTCGCGTTCATCAACCTCCCCACTGAGCGATGGTGTATGTCAATGACGTTGCAGGATTTTTTGGACCACCGACCGCTGAAGCCCCGAGTACGGCGAGGAGCACTTGACCATCCAACCTCCCACAGCTCCTCTCCCCTCGCCTTGAGATGAACCCCCGAGTCCGGTATATGCGCACCTTCAACACTTGCTTCGTCGTTCTCCAGGTGGATGAGGAACAAGAATACTCCCCTTGTTTTGACGTACCCACTGTAGCGATCGGGGTCCCAGGACCAAGAATTTACAATTCGGTTTAGTTCGGGGGCTTTGTCAATATTTTCGCCTCCATTCTGTTCCCAAATCGACATGACCACCCCGCCGTTGGATGTATCTGCGAGGTCAAGTGACAATGTACCTTTGATCTTCGCCCTCTATCTGCAACTTTTGTCTCCATTTCTTAGCTATATTGGTGTGGACGCTTTTAATGGTCCCTTGTCTTCTTTTTTCTTGTCGTTTTTTCGGTTCTGGATGGAATGCTGGATACTCTTTCCTCTCTACATGGACTGCTGGTTATATTTCGGTTCTGGATGGATTGTTGGCTATCTGTTTACGGTTCTTGATGGACTGCTGGGTTCATATGTTCAGTTCTCGACGGACTAGTACTGGGTTTATATGTCCGGTCCTTGATGGACTGCTGGGTAGTTTATAGGCTCTGTTCTTGACGGACAGCCGGATAGTTTATTTTTGGTTCTTGATAGATTGTTGGCTATCAGCTTACGGTTCTTGATGGACTGCTGTGTTTATAACTTATATTCGGTTCTTGATGAACTGCTGAGTGGTTCATAGGCCCGGTTCTTGACGGACTGCCAGATACATTTTTGGCAATTTCATTCTAATTTATCTGCTAAGTTGCATATATGTATACCAATTCCGACGCCGAGAGCAAAGTCTTTACTGCATCTCCCTTCAGGCTTATTCAAAGGGTAAATTGAGAGACCTATAGGTGTCTACTTGACAGCTGCAGGGTCTTGCATCCCCTTGTGAGTTTCTGAAATGTCCATCAGTATGCTATTTCCTGGCCGTCGACGCCATGTATTTCCTAGCCTTGTCTCCAGCATTTCAATATGCCTCCAGGATCCAACCAATGAGGGCCTGACGCTTACTTGCATTGAAGGCTAGTCTGAAACTGTCTGATACGGTTGTGTCTTATCGTTCAACCAGAGCCCATCGATCTGTATCATCGCGAGTTGAGTCCAAGGGCCTAATCCGTGGTTGATCACTTTCAATCAGCAGACTAGAATTACGGCACGAGGCTCACATGTGCGTCTAGAAAGTTCCTAGCCAGAGAAGCCTGATCAAGGAATCAAATTTGCAATTGGTCGTGGCAAGATACTTACCTGACCCGAACAAGAACGGGGGTCCTTCCCGGGGTTTTGTTTCTGCTTCCAAAGGCCTGGGTATACGTCGTTTCGTGGGAGCAACAATCCATGGAGCCCCATAAAACCAGCAGCTCTAACCACGGAAAGAGCTCAGACAGAGCTCCTCGGATCCCCTGCTCTCCACGTACCCAAAGTTTCTATAATGCCTTCCAACGTGTGTTCAGTTCCACTCACCTCGTATCTTGTAGACAAGTTCACTTCATTGTCCACAGCATCACCCTCACCACCACCATGCTGAACGACTCAAGACAACCCCTAATGTCCGCTATTCCCACTTTGAGGGCAAAACCGATAGCAGTCGTTTGATATCTGTCATCTGGGAGGTTGAGAATGGGCAAAATATCCTCATCAATTACATAGGCCCTGCCACGTACTATATTATCGAAGGTGAGCACACCTATGTATCCCAGAGGCAAAGGAAACCGTTGGCGTAATGCGCTGTGTGCTAGGCGAAGTGACTGCCACCGAGAATGACCAGACAAAGTTGTTGCATGCCGGAGATGTCATGGAGGTGGAGCAAGGCAGCGCCGTTACTTGGTCTTCCCCCTCGAAGGGTAAAAGTAGGTTATTTTGTTGAGAGTTCACTGGCAGATGCTTACCAGTGCGATCGTCGCTCTGCAACAGGCTTCGGTGTGGTATACACCCCATCCGATAGTGTCCTTGAGGATTACTTCAAGGAAGAGTTTATTGAGAAGAAGTAACTGGACTGCTGGACTTCGAGGAATTGTGCTTGTCGTTGGTCTGCCAGTGTGTGAAATGTGCATCAGGCGTCGTGTTTCTGTAAATGTTCATCGGAGCTATGAAGTTGGTTCTAATTTCGTGAACTTACAGCTGGTCGCCCGACTATCCATTGTCCCTTGTTGGTGAACCGGTGAACTGACACCAAGGCTTCGTCCAATTCAAGAGCGAGTTTACATGATGGTTATGGTTCTGTCGAAACTGCCCGAACCCTTTCGGGTGGCGTCGGCCCGGTTTCTCGTCTCTAGCACAACGGAATTTCCTCGGGAGACAGTCCAGTATCTACTCTCAAACTACCTTGCTCCGCAAAACTCTTCACAGCAGGTATACATCCCGCTATAGCCTGCATAGCCTCCCAACAATAACTCCTCCCAAGGTCACCAGCCACGTAAACAATCGACAGATCTTCCAAGCACCATTGCCGAAGTAGAGTTACTTCCCCAGGTCGCGGTTGATTGTCAACTTGGAATATCTTCATGGAGTCAACAAACTTTTGCTAATTCACAACGCCGTCAGCATCTCAATCTAATAACAGAGTGACGAGCAGACAGAGTGACGAAATGAACTCACAATACCAACGAGCTGCATCGTGTCAAGTGGCCGTATCCTCATCCTTCCCTCGGGCTCTGCACTAAAAATCACATCCACATGCAATACCAAACACCGCAACTGAGGACACCGTCCAGCAAAAAGAAGGACCAGCTCCGGAGTCAACTTTTCCGCAAACAGCTCCAACCTCTTCAAACCCCAATTCGCAAAAGACCCAAGTATCTCTTTGAGATCCTCAAACCGGAACGCCACAGCGCTCAACGTAATATCCGTCACATTCGGGAAGACATCAACGAGCAATGAGCCCAACGTTGCTTGGTTTGGGTGTGGATTGTGACCAACTTGACCAATCCAACCGTATAAGGACCTGAACCCGATATGAAGTGAAGTAATTCCAGGGAACTTCATGAACTCCCCATCTCTATCGAGAACTTTGAAGCATTGGGATAGCCATGTCAAGTGCACTTCGTGCCCAAGGTACGGGTGGTAGGTGTCATAGCAAACCACACCACGGAACATCAAATGCGTTAGCAGCGGATGTCGACCGAGGAAAGTCGTGAGACTGGTGGTATCTTCGATATGCCGACTGTCGAAAGGAAGTCGTAAAGAAAGCCAGCGTAGGTTGGGTAGGTGAATGCAATTGAGTATAGGCGAAAGATCCCCATAATGTCCCCATGCTGTAAACCGCAACTCTTCCAGAGAATCCCTAGTTGAGTTGATGACCAAAACCAGTTGCTCCATGTATCCTATCGATACTATGGTTTCCCTATCCCTAATACTGGATAAGTGCAACTGGAGGTTCAAAGATCGTAAACTCTTCAAACCCTTGAGAGTATCGCCCACGAAGAGCTTTATGAACATCAGCGCGTCCATGGAGAGCGCTATGTCCCGAAGATTCCAGAGCGGTAACAGTTTCCACATATCCATGACTTCGGCCAAAGGGTATGGACGGGGAGATTGTCCATGAAGAGGCATATCGATATCCCCCCAAGCCTGAGGCTGTGGGACTGGTCTCCGAAAATGAATTTCGAGGTTGGTCACGTTGAACATCATCCCCAATGCGTGGACGTACAACTCCTTTCTTTGTGCAGGTGGAAGATCCTGAGTTGGACCATCAACCACCCGAGTTTCATACGAAACTTCAAAAGTTGGACGACGTCTAGACACACGAGAATGCACAAAAGCGGGCATAAACCGTGATTTTGACTGTGGAGGAAGTATAGCGGTGGGTGACGGTGTTGAAATGTTCCTTTGGGATGACTGGACCTGTTCAACAGCCTCGCGAACAGCTTCTGGATGAATTATCAATGTGCGAGTTCGTTGAGCATTGGATGGGTCCCTTTGAGGGGAGAGAATATCAAATCAATATGCGCGGCATTGCATCACGAAACTACTGACCGTAACCTCTCCGCTTTCTTCACAAACTTCCATGGATCCGGGTCTCCAAACTCCACTACCGCATATTTCGCGTCCACGGCTAAGGCATACAGCGCCCGGTTGACGGTTATGAGCCTGCATAGCTCCTCTCTCGGTAAATAACTAGCGATAATTGCCCATAACTCCGTTGGGAGAGCACCTCTGTGCTTCCTCCCTACCTTGGACATTACGCGAGTGAGCAGGCGTTGTGGCTCTTGTGAGAGGCGCTTCATGAAAGTGTTAGGTGACGTTGACTCGCCTAGTGGCAAGCAAGTGCAAGGAAAGGAAAATACTGTGCCTTTGAGCGAAAGAGTTGAACTCGCCCGGGATAAAGTGCAAGGAAGGGGGTATGCTGTGTCTTCAAGTTGACAACCGACAACCTTGGGAACGATTGATGACCGCATCACGGTGTGTCATGGGCGTCATCGCTGTGATGGCAGTTCTCGGCGCCTAAATGCAGGAAAAACGATCAAGGAAATCACAGCGATGCATTTAACAGAGCGTACAACATTTGGTCAATTAGTTGGATTCGGCGTATGTATACGGAGTTCTTGCGAGACCAATCCGTCGATTGTCCACGTCATAAACAGAATAGAATCTCTCGAGGAAAGTATAACCCAACACAAAACCGATGCCAGGGTCTGTCCTGTCTCCCAATTGACCGATAATGGAATAAACATAATCCCTGGTACCCCCAATGAACCAGTTGATGGTTCTAGGCCAGATTTGGGCATTAGGAGTGAGCTCGAACGACACCTGTTGAAGGTCACAATGGTAAGGGAACATCACGAGCGAAAGGACTAAATGCTTACCCCATCGATAATGAAATAGAGACTTTGGAGTTCCGAGTAACGCTCAGCGGGAATGCGCAACAACTGAGTCCTCCAGTCAAATTCGGCGCCCGTGGCCGCCTTATATGCTTCATAAGCCGCAGAGGGCAGTAAACACAAACGCATTCCTAGACAACGGAGGCATAGTGTTGAGTGAGAGGGGATATGTTCAGAAGAGGAGGCATACCAGAATAAATGATCCCAGAAGTTGAATCGAGGATTGTATCATTGCCATATGAGATTGATTGGTTGAAACCCCAATATCGATTGGCAGGAGAGGCGTCTGTTATGTTCCTGGGGGATTTATTCAGTATGTAAAACTTCGATAATCACCACTAATGCTCACACATAATGAACGGGGCCATCGGTTCTCGACTCATCGATCCCACCTGTAAACGACATTCTAGGCAGCGAAACAGACGTGATAAACACCACGCACCCCAGGTGATTTCTCCGTTTCGGACGTCGGAAAAGTCAGTTGGTTCGAAGCCCAGACCGAAAATTTTAGAATAGATGGTTCCTTCGGCGTAAAGCGTGTCAAGGATAGTGGGAACTAAAAAATGGCTCCCCGAAGATACAGTGCCTAGAATATCATCAAAAGACCGTACAAGTACAGCAGGGTCTGCCAACCTTCTGTTAATGCAGTCGGACCAAGTCTTTGGGTTTTTTTTAAATCAGAAAGCAAACCGCTCAAGGTGAGGGAACCTACCCGAAAACGCCATCCAATGGATAGAAGCCTGTCGACTATAGCTGCCATTGTCAGTGGATGCGCATATAATCAAAGGATGAAGGAATGATACGACCTTCTTCGCCACCCCGATCGACTGGTTATTGACAATCAAATCGTCAGCTAGTCTGAGGCTATCATAAGCCAGAGTACCTATGTAGGGCATCAGTCGAGGTCAGCGCGTGAAGACAGTTGATGATTAGCTCGCCCTCAAAGCTTTGTGATCCATAATCGACGGACTGCATATAGTCAGTCTGTTGAAGTGATTTGCGAACAAGCGCGAAGACTTACCATATCGTCATCTGTTTCAACACCATTCGGTGATTTGTGGTATGGCTCCTTAGCCCCCAACCATGTAATAGAGCTAGATACAGGTTAGATTGGCGTCGGCCCAGACACTATTGACCCCACCTTCCCGTATCCACAAGGAGGTTGTCTGAGGGCAGTAATCAATACAAGCAATGCACTTCGAGATAACGGATACGCACATATAGTGGAGTCGTTGCCTATACAAACGGGGGCAGTATAGTCGAACTCCTGGTTGTCCAGGGGCTGGTAGGCTTCAGGGGAGGAGGGAGTTTTCGAGCTTGGGATAGCCTTGCCAAGCGCTTGGACTCGGGCCTGGTCATGAGCCAAGATGTTATATGCTCTTTTTGAGGGAGTGGGTTTGGTTAATTTTGTTATTATCCGATTACCTGCCCGCGAGACAGGCTTATGAGGGACTGCAGCGGCACAGACGGCCAGGAGAACGAGAGAGTGGAAAGAAACCAGCATTTGTCGATATTTCTGCTGGGGACTCGGGGAGTTTTTCGGGTATTTGTGGTGCTGGGGTAGTGGTTCGAATCTGAGCTGCCAAAATTTTAGTTATGGACTTTTGTGTACCAGGAGAGCTTTGGAAATGGCAAGTCGTCGACCTAATCCGTTGCTCAAACGAAGGTCGGCGGCTACCTTCTTATTGTAAGAAGCCCTCGGTCAGAACCCAGCGGGCAGGTTCCAGAGCGGGCCATCGGTGCTGGCAGTGAAGAGGATATTGTCGTCGTATTATATTCACGCCAATGGAGAGGCTTCTCGTGGGGTAGCAACAGGGTTTTTAAAAGTAAGATCCGACTCGGAGAGGCTCAAACGAACAACAGCCGCCCAGAGGCTTTCGGTGAAGGTAAGATGAGCGCCGGTGCGAGTGCTTGTGGAACCAGGGGCTGGAACGTCCAAAGCCTTCTATTGACCTGAAGGTGGTAGAGCGGGGAGCATCAGAGTCTCCACCGCCAACGAAACCCGTCAGACCGAAAAAGATCAAAGCCCCGAGCCCGAACACCATGAAATACGTGGATGAAGCGCAAAAAACGCGTGGAAAAGACGCATATAATCGCAACGGATACTGTGAGTCACGGTTGTCGTTCCTGTTCTGGCTGATGAGAATTGGCCGTCGGAGGTTCTGGTGCATCACAGCGACTCAAGAAGACCCTCGAAAGTAAATACTTTTGGTGAGTGTTCCCAATCGCGAGTAATGGGGATGAAAGTCATTGGAAGCTATCTCGGATGGTGTGTAGGTTGGACACCACCCGAGACTATGAGGAAGGTGACAGTTAACCTTGCCGCTTTCAACAACCTCTCAACACCGCCAAATGCTCCAGCAACCAGTAGCATCACAAAGCCTTGACTGGTGCAAAATATTGACAAGAAATGACGTCCCCAGTGTCGCCCTGACCTGCAGGCAATATCACCAACTCCTCCTCCCCCTTCTCTTCCATCTATTCGGCTTACCACCAGCTCCCATTCAATATGCATCCCTTACTCTCAACAGATACCACTCTTGCAAGGGAAACCCACCTAGCATTAGTCAATACCGAGAACCTCATGTAGTTCCGGGAAGTCCTTCACCAGATACCTTGACGATGCTCAACATGGCCTTCCATCTCACGTCTATTCCCAGACTCAAATGCACCATCCATGGCGGCCATTTCGAGGTGATTATACATCAAGTTAACCGGCTTCGATGTGCATTGCAACGCCTTTCCGTGGATGATGTAGAGCTGGTATTTGGGCCAATAGTCCAGGACGCTGAAGGTCGTCGATTGACGCCTGACCAGGACGTTCGACTTTGGACCGACTCTTTCGGGGGTCTACTCAATACCATTGTTCGAAAGAGGGCGAAAAGGCTAGCTATTCGCGATGGAGCTATCATGACTAAAGCATACTACCATGCTCCTATAGCCTTTTCAACCTCTCAAAGCATATTCAACCGATTTACTAGCACTCCCTTCATTTATAGGGCCACTCAAGAATCTAAATACCTAGGATTCTCTGGATTCATTCGGGACCCATCTCTCTCCGTTATCGCTCCAGATTTTCCTGCAAACATCTCTTCGCAAATAACGACCTTGGAAATTTCATCCGAAATCATGATCACACCTCCCTTCTCTCACTGGACATCCTCCCTCATCAAAGCTTCACCCAATTTCACTACCCTCATCCTTTCCAATTTCTCATTGCTACCCAAAATTTGGGAACTCGCCCTCACCCTCTTCTCGAACTGTTTAAACGCAGCCAAATGTATACTCACCTCATTCTCACTCACCTGGTGCAGCTCTCCCCCCAAACCTTCCCTCATCGAATTTCTCCACAATCTCCCAAATCTAACAACCCTCATACTTGGATGAAAAACCAACATGGACACCCAACCCACCCAACATTCCAACATTCCAATACCTAATCAAAATCCAAGCCCACGTCCGTTACCTCTTCTATTTCTTCCACCTAAATCCATCGCGCATCCTCCGGTCTATGGACATCAATGCTATACTTCCTCCACCAGTCTCCCCTGGCGATCCACCCTCCAATCCGAACCCCCTTCCAAACCTCCGAGAAGTCTGGATCCAAATCCCTCCAACAAACTGGATATTCGCAGAAGCAGATTGGACATCCCTCCTCCGATTCATGGCTCCCAAGAATTACCCCATCATTGCACTCGTATTCGAAGATGAAAACCAACCAGGAAGCCTCGACTTCCTCCAAACGCCCGTGGATTGGTTCATTTCACAGAATCACCCAGTCGATGCCACTTCGATATCTATCCTACTCAAACCATTCGAATGTATCACGGATCTAGTTCTACCCGTAAGATGTTTTGGATTCGGACAGAAGAGATTGCCAATCCACTCATTTTTGGACTTATCTTCCGATGATGAGTTTGTTGAAGAACCGTCGTCAATGACAGACATTTTACGAAAGACGTGTGCGTTTGTTAATTGTTTCAGTGCAGTGAAGAAGATCACAGCCAATGCGAAGAGGTATCAAACTCGTTTCGCACCGGCTAAACCCCCAACAGAACGGGAAATCAAAGTTTTAGTGTCTCAGTTGAAGAGCCACTGTCCGAGAATTAGAGAGCTTGTGGTAAATGAAGTCATATATTCTGTACAAGAAATCGCAATTTGAAGGGATGCGTTGTTACCAATGTCTCTCACTCGTCCTAGGAGTCAAAAAAAGCAACACGCGTATTGAATTACGCAGCATATATATACAAAACCTGAACTAAAAATTATCCGCATCCCCTGTGATCACAAACACCATCCCAAAGCAAGATTAACATCTCTCACACCCCTTCTCTTGCTCAACTCAAGGGCCCTCTTCAAAGATCCCCTCTCCTTGTCCCTCCTCCCTTGGAACCCGTATGCTTTAGCAAGGAAAAACCAAGCCTCAGCCACATCCCATCCAACACCCCTCGTCAACTGAGATAACATAGCCGCAGCAAGATCAATATCATCTTGCTTTTGACCACCCCAAGGTAGGTTGTTGTCCTCGTTATGAGGCGCAGACGATGAAGACGAAGATTGCGTTACTGTCGGAGACATTGGGATGGCAAAACCGCTTGACCTCCCAGATTCAGATTCTTCGATTGTCAAATAAAGCTTTGCGAGGTGAACATTTGCACTGATATCATCCGGACAGATGAAGAGAGCTTTCTGAAGCGCGTCGATCGCATGTTGGCGGTGTCCCAAAGCCACATAATAGAGCCCAAGCTGTCAAGAATAAAAATAATGTGATGAATGACCAATCTATGCACTCAGATAGGGATATTTCCTACCTGAACCCAAACTCCGGGGTTACTTTCATCTCGAACTTCAGCTTCTTGGATAGCACCTTTGGCTTGTTCAATTTTGCCAAGCCTTCTGAACGTGGCGGCACTCATGAGCCATAGATCACTAAGTAACCTATTCTCTCTTGCCGTTCGACTATTCCGTCGAATAATCTGTTCCAACGGAGGCACCGAAGGAGGGGGTGGCGGAGGTGGAGGCGGAGGCGAATCCGTAGGTGTAGACTGCTCTTGTAGATTGACAAAGGAAAGCCTTCGACGAGAATGGATCGATGACGCCTGGTAGGCCGTTTGACGAAGAACAGCATGGAAATCTGCATTAATGCATTAGTTACGGGTTTGACTCAATCCGAGAAATGCTGACCAGGAGTAGAAGCAGCCCTCTTCAGACTGCCCCCTCTCACAACACCGTGTCCAATCTTCCTAGAAATCGTCGTGATCCTAACCTGTCCTTGATGCATCCGATGCTTCACCATTTGCTGCATCTGTTGCATTTTCTTCTTGGCCGCATCACGATCTCCACCACGGTCCCGATCACGGTCCATAGAGTTTCCCCGTTCTCGTTTACCAAGTTTCTTCCCCGCCTTTTTGCTAGTTTCCTTCTCATCTTCCTTCTCCTCGGCATACTCCTCCGGAATGGAGTTCACATCATGCGGAGCAGGTGAAATCCTGATAGGCGGAGGCAACGCCAACTTTTCACGTCCACGTCCACTTCCACTTCCACCACCTTCACTCTCCCCAGTACCAGGACCATTCGCAGCCGACACAACCGTCGTCTGAATAGTCGTAGTCGTAGTCAGAATATTTCCATCCGCAGATGTGACCACGTTCTGATCAGTCCCAACTATAACCAGACTCCCATCCGAAACGCGAGTCCCAATCGGTCTACCATTAGCATCCACCGATAACCTCTGCGTATCTCCGTGATGTGAAGAAGCTCCACCACCAGTTTGAGCGGGTCCCCCCATAACAGAACCGGCACCAACGCCAGCCACCGAAGCGGACCCAGCAATCGTCGACGACCCAGCAACAGACCCAACTCCCCGCTTATCCGCAATCCAACTGAAGATATTCAAAAACCTATCCGCAGCTCCCTCCGCTCCTTCCACAACCTCCATTAAAGCAACCTGAGTCATACGAAGTTGTAACGCATGCTCAAAGGCTTCTTGTCGAGAAGGTTCAGGTCGTGTAGTTGGCGGTTTATACTTGCTTATACTCTGATGATACTCTGTGTGATGAGGATGTCGTTTTGATACCAAAGCAGAAGGGTATTGCTGGCCCGTGATAGTTTGTCTCAAGAGCTTCGAAGCGGATGGGACAAGCTTTGCCTTTGGGTGCAAAGCATATAAAGGCCATGGCCAGACCTCCGCACAATCTGATTGCGTGGGTGTCCCTGGAGTTGTCGACGAAGGGGCGTCAATGGTAGTAGAGAGTCGCTTAGCACGGTTGTGATTCTGAGAAGGTCGAGTCGTCGATGGCCGTATCGTGTTCTCCCTTGCCGTTGAGATCTCCGATCCGACATCGTCCTCCCATTGGCTCTGTCGCGAAGAACCAGTCGCAGCAGGAACGGGCTGTTGTGAACGGGGTTCATTCTCCTCGCCCTCGTCCTCGTCAGGCACATCCACCGAACTCTGTGGTTCATCTTCATCCGCATCATCTTCTTCATCCTCTGGCCCTTCATAGGCACCCTGTTGAGCATCGCCAAATTCGCCAACAACCAATCCTCTCTCCAAGATTTCTTCTGCATCCTTGTAACGTTCCAATTTGGCCAATAACAGTCCAAGTAGATGCCAGTACCGGACTTCCCCTGGATCACCTTCGACAGCGCGACCAGCAGCTTCAATAGCCGCATCTAAGTTATGAGGTGACGAATATGGACCATTTGAGGTTGACGTTGAAGAGGTCTCTGCTAATCCAGAGGCAACCATATGTGGTCGTGCAAACGATAAGGCAAGGTGATAATAAGCCTCTGGCGTCGGATATATCGACACAGCACGAAAGAGATGTTCGTGTGCGCTAAGGAGCTGAGCTTCTCTCCGATGAGAATCTGCATCTACAAGAGTAAGAGCACGTCAGCAAAAACGACGATGAAGGTGCATATAGGGAGGGTTCATACCTACGAAAGCCAACACGGACCAATAAATCCCTTCAGCTAGTTCAAGACTAGCCTCTAAGGACTGGATCTCTTCATCCGGCACATACATTCCACTCTTCAACCTCTTGATGTCGTCCAGCTTCTTTCTAGCGCGTTCCACAAGCTTTCCAGCTTCTCTAACATCCTGGCGGGCTTCACATCCACTCCCACCACCTCCCCCAACACCAATCCCAACACCAGCGCCAACACCTAATCCGCCATTTGCAGCAGCCGTGCCCGTCCCAGAGGGAAATGAGGTCGACAGTGGGAACGGTGCGGTTGATAGTCCAACCATAGAAGCCGACTTGCACAACATCCGACTCCCAAACAAGAGAGCCTCAACCCATTGTATAGGCCCTTCTTCGTCCTCATCTGAAGCTGGTTCACCTTCCATCGCCCTCCATAGCTCGTCCAACAAAGCCTCCTTCTCTTGATCTGTCGGTACACTATCGACATATCCATTCGTTGATGATCGGGGCGCGAGGGAATCAGATCCAGCGGGATCTCCTTTGGCGGCAAGTCCTTCAGCATCACGAGTCTCCCAAGCCTTGCTCACAACTTGAACATAAAGCTTCAAAGTTCGTTTTGCTAATCCCACATCACCCGAAACATACAACACCCTGGTCATATGCCGCAATACTCGGTAGGAATTGAACGTCAGTCGAGTGGCCCACCACAGGATCTAACAATTCCCCCAAAAATGTGAGTCCCCATGACACGACGAGAGAAGAAAACACATACATACATCGACTATAATTCCTGTGCTTAGACTTTCCACTAAACCCGATTCTCCAGCTTTCCCTTTGCCCTTTCCACTAACAACTCTTGATCCACCAGCCCCAATGACTTCCCATAATGCGACGCATAGATCCACAAATTCTTCGACTTTCCAATTCCGCTCACCAGCTTTAGGGAACTTTGTGGTTGCTTCAAGGATAGCACGGTATTCCTGTATGATTAGTCTTGCTGTATGCGGATGGGGTTGTAAGAGCAAGGTGGCGGATAATCGAACTTGTGATTGTGAAGCAGGATGTGCGCCTTGTACACCTCCAGTCGAGAGTAACAAGGAATCAGAACGTTGTGTCCCCGAAGTTGATGGTACGGCAGCGGCAGAACCTGCCGGAAAAGAAGTTGGATCTGGGGCAAGCGGGAGAAGGGAAGGTGGTGCAGTCCCAAATTTCAGAGTCAAAGCCCGGAGGTAGATGACGCAGACAGTAGACCTATGGTTGGCCCTAAATGTCGGGGGCCAAAACGCGCTGAACGTT
Source organism: Pluteus cervinus (assembly GCA_004369065.1). NCBI lineage: Eukaryota > Fungi > Basidiomycota > Agaricomycetes > Agaricales > Pluteaceae > Pluteus > Pluteus cervinus. The sequence goes on from ML208379.1 coordinate 72,533, forward strand.
GTATAGTGATCCAGCCACGTCCAAAGGCTCGAAACGGCCTTAGTCTCTCCATTGCTCGTGGACTGAGATGCCAGGATCAGGTGTTCTGTCAACAGGTCCCATGATTTGGCCAGCAGGATGACGGCTCTGCGTATTATCCGTTCAACCCATCTCCAAAGCTCGCGGAACTTCTTAAATGTTGAATAGTCTACCTTTCCACCACTCCCAATCGATGCAGCTGCAGCTGCGCGCGTCAGCGAGCCCGTTAGCGCGTTGATATCGTTCAATGCAGTTGCGGTTGCATTAGCACCACCTCCAACACTGTAGAATGAAGCAGGGTGTGAAAGCGTGGACGATATGGTACTGAACGCCGTGTTGGCCAGTGACAGAGTTGACAATGCCGGATTTGCAGTGATATCCGCCAGGAAGATGCGGAAAAGCGGGAGAGCTGCCGCGTAGGCCTTCAAAGCAGGCGTGATGTCTTCAGAGAGCCGTTCGTGGGACATGCCTGAAAGAAGAGTTAGCAATTGCTACGCGCAGGATAATCACAACACACCCTGAAGACAGACACTCCGAAAAGCTTCGGTCATTGCCCATGCACGGCCATCCTTGAGGCTCTCAGCAACACCAAGTTCTGAAACGATACTCCCTGCAGATGTCAATGATGACAAAGAAGGTGCAGCACTCGCTGTACCTGATGGGACCTGTAGCGTATTAGAGGTCGTGGATCGGGTGGAATTGGGTGCTGAAGGGATGTGATTCTGAATCTGAACGATGTCAGGTACCCTCGCGAGATACGAAAGGCAATCTTCCGGCGATCCAAGCACATATGCATAGAATGCCAGCAGAAAATTTAAAGACTGAAGCAAAGCCAGTCAGAAACTCGTGAATTAGGGTATTAACGCGTGAACTTACATCGGAGTTGGCAGAGTTGAGAGCCTTCACGACGTCGTAACCAGTCTTCGCGTCCCCCGTCCGTTCCTCGGGAAGGATACACTCCCTTCCCAGATTGAGTGGGTATAACTTCTCCCTCCATTGCGTCGGTCTGTCTTCAGAGACATCATCAAGGAAATCATTGTCATCATCGTTTCCATTCGGCCCACTCAGCAATACACCCAACGCCTGCGTCTGATTTGCAAGTTCTGCTACGTCAACGTAGCCCCGACAATGTTTATTAAACTTGCGCAGCAGATCGGACCATGTAAGTTCCGCGCCATTTGGTGCCTTGGCTGGATAATGTGATGACCAGCAACCTGACGAGAGAGCAAGGCGGAGCTGGGTCCAATAGTGTGTTGCCTTGGGGTTTGACATGTGGAATGGTTCCGCAATGAAAATAAGGTGGAGCAGCGGCCAGAACTGGCACTAAATGGCGCCACCGGGGACGTTGAGGACGAAGAACGTTCAAGAACGACGCGGACGATGAGCGAAGAGTGTGACAGAAGAGGCACAGCGCGTGACGTATTTAAAAATAGGGGTGAGGATTGGATATTGCGCCCCACCACTGTGACCACTCTATCAAACTCCTTTTCGACCAGTTTCCGTGATTTTCTGTCCCGTTCTGTCTTATTCTCTGAGTTTCGGACACAAAGGTATATAAAACCCGGGTCGTCGTGTTGCCCAGCATCCTGCAGCCCCCACGTCATCGAACTTGGCTCCGATCTTATCTAATCCATGCCAACCTTGAACTCGTTGACCAACACCAGCGCCTTCTCGTCATCGGGAGAGGACGCAATCACACGTGTGCTCGACGTTCAGAAAGACACAGCTACACACTCTCTTAGTCAAGCCCAGTTTGACGATTACTACGAGATCCAACGGACGACTTCCGAAATCGTCAACGGTGATTTCAAACGCGTACGCGTTTTCCATATTACCCGTGACAAGGGTGCATTAACGCAGTATCAGATTGCTTTGCAATTCCCGGATGAACTCTTGCACGACTCTGTGCCCATCTACAGGCGATTATCTTCATTAGTGGGATCGGGGCGGGAGTTGTATGTGCTAGCGGATACATCGTATGGAAGGTAGGCCCTGCACTCGCATATATGCACCTAATTTCGATAATTAAACATTCTATAGTTGCTGTGTGGATGAGGTGGCAGCCCAACACGTTGATGCCGAACTCATCATCCATTACGGACATGCCTGTATGAGCCAGTTGAGTCGTCGTATAAGTCGCGTCGTTTTTCTCAATCGAATGGATGCTCCCCAAACTAGACATTCCAGACTACCGGTACTTTACGTCTTTGGTCGTAAGAATATTGACGTCGAGACTGTGGTGGATGGCTTGGTGGACGTGTATCTTGCAGACCACCCAATATATGCGTCATCTCAAGGCGTTTTGCTCAAACAAATGGCGGAACCGGAAGAAGAGAAGCGGTCAGACACAGAAACTGTGGTAGTCTTGCGACACGACGTTGTGTATACCCACCAAGCTCGTGAGTTTCTCCAACCGTCTACCCTTTTGTTGATTATTGACCTATAACAAGAAAACATCCTGAATCGGTTACAAGCCGCTTTTGCAAGATATAACATCCACGTTTCTTACACACCCATTCCGACTCGCGTAAACCCACCCTCCACCTCGTCTGACCCTTCTCAGATCACACAACCTCGTCATGAGCCAGATAGCTCAACAATGTTTTACATTGGTGGAGAAAGCCTCTCACTGACGAATCTGTTGATAACACACTCAGCATCAGAGGTATTTCCTGCCCCCGATTATACGCACAAATTTCTGACCTTCTGAAGGTCTATACCAGTGACCCCCAACAGCCACCACGACCCGGGATAAATCCGCGACTCGAATCGGGAAGAACCAATAAACTCTTAATGCGGAGATATGCCATATTGCAGAGAGCTCGGGATGCTGATGTCTTCGGTATACTTGTTGGGACTCTTGGCATAGGTCCGTTGAGTCCATTCCTCTTCAGTTTCGGAAGTTGAGAACAGACCTTAAAGCGTCATATCTGCCTTTACTTACCCACCTTCGGACTCTTCTAAAGCGGAAGCACAAGAAGAGCTACACTATCAGCGTTGGAAAGTTGAACCCATCGAAACTGGCGAACTTCATGGAGATCGAGTGCTTCGTTTTGGTCGCATGTCCAGAAAATAGTCTCATTGACTCCAAGGTATGCCTGTGCTGGCCTTTCGAGATCGCCGTCATTCACTGCGTTCGTCCTAGGGTTTTCTACGACCGATCGTCACTCCATACGAGCTTGAAGTCGCGCTGCGGGCGGAACAAAGCTGGACGGGAAGATATGTACTCGACTTCGAGCAAGTCTTGAGAGATACATTACAGCTGCGATTATCTGATGGTGCGGACGAAGATGTCGAGGATTCAGAGGATCCAGACAAGCCAGTGTTTTCCCTGATCACCGGGACGTATCGGCATGCCAAGAGGTTTAGAGGTACGGTCCTTCTAGCACATTGGAAATAGTGATCTTATTATCGATCAAGTTCGTCAGCAAACGGCTGGCGCGGAGGTCCAGGAAACTGCAATGGTCTTACGGAATCCGGATACGGCGATGGTGATGAAGGACAGTGCAGCTGGTACGCGTTTTCCAGATAGCCAGTGAGATCGCACTGACTTATAATCATCAAGGCCAATTCTTGAACGACCGGAGCTTCAAAGGGTTGGAAGTTCGGCTTGGAGAGGACATGCCCAGCTTGATCGAGCAGGGTCGAAGTGGGATTGCAAGAGGATATGACGAGGGCTGAGTTGAACACCCAACTAGGCCATCGTGATGAGTGTTCTTGTCCGGATCTGACTTGGTATACGCCGCGCTGTATCTATTCACATTGGGTTTGCTGAAGCATTTTAGCTGGGAATCGTCTTTACACGTCAATATCCGAATTCGTTGCTTTCAAAATATTTCGCGCTGTCCAGAATTTCTGTTATCTGATTAGATGGCTGGTCAGGGTCAGCTGAGTAAGAGTACACAGTCATGACATCGCTCAACCTGGTCCGTCAACACTTCCAAATCCCAAAGAAATCTTTCTGCGAAACACCTAGGCCTTTTCGTTGCGGTCTGAGCTCAGAGGTCTTGTGCATCTCGGAATGCTCGAGAACCGAGGTTCAAAGTCGCAAATTGGAAAGGCTCCGGGTATATTCAATCCGGCCGCCGCACTTCCTTTATTTCCCAACCCGGAAGTCGCATCAATTAGACGCATCACAACGCCAAAAATCGGCAATGTTCTTGTGTTCGAGCTTGCCCCACATTTCCCATCCCCTCCTCACCCTCTTTTTTCGCTTTCTGTACGTCGGTGGAGCGTCGGTCATGTTCGTCTGAGAGCATTTGGCATCACAAAAGGACGGAATACATTCTTTGCTTGTCCTACGACTCTCTTTTGCCAGCCCGCAGTCCAAACATTATTGAACCATGTCGAGACCCTCACGTATCTGGGCTCTACAGTCCCGTTCAGCAAGTGGTCCCACAGGTGACAGCGGTGCTAATTACGACGGAACGGCCCCAGTTGATACGAAAGAAGTTCCTGCCACATCACCTACTTCGCTGACGGTCACCACCAACTTGGATAGTCATCGGGGCCACATGCGAACACGGACGTTTACAGGCACAATTGACTCTAACGCCACGACACTCGATGGGAACAACGCCACCAATGCCGACAATCATCACCTCTCTTCCAGTACCATTGTAACAACCGTTCCCAAATCTCCATTCTCCACACAAACCATACGTAGTGCTTGCTCCACCGAAGGCTTCTTCTACCCCCCACTATCTCCATCTACGAAAACTAAACTCACATCTGGAAACCCTACTTCCCCTCCTGGTACACCTACATCCAACTCTAACCCCAATAACGCGGCGGCCAATGAAAAACGCGGATTTTTTCACTATCGGTCGAGAACGAGAAGTCAGGTGAAGGCGGATGATGTACTTCAGGATGTGCATACGCGTCCTGTGTCCAAGTTACTTTCTGCCACCATTCATCCCTATCAACTTGCTGCGTATACTTCGCCTTTGGTCGAGGAGGAGAGTTCTGGTGGTGTGGGAGGGGGGTATAATTCAAATCTTTCAGCAGCAGCGCCGAGGGCGTCGTACGAGAGGACGAAGCATTCTCCGAGGCTGAAACCTATTGCTACGAGTAGCGAGCCTTCGGAGGGGCACAGTGAAAAATCTCCACCGTTGACGGGACAGCCTCTACTGCCCAGACACCAGCATCTGTCGCCTAAACAGCGTTTAGATGTCCCGCTACCGTCACGGCTAGATCAACGTCAAGGGCTTCTTCCAGATCAGCCGGACACACCAACATCCCCATCATTTTCCCCAAATTTCCTAACACAAGCACGGACATTTGTTCTACTCTTCCTGTTACTTGGTCTGCCTCCTCTTCTATCAGCACTTTACCTTGTCACCGGACACGCCATCTTTCAACGATCTTCCCCCGCTTACCGTCATCCAATCGTCCCCCTCGCCTCTTCTGCACGCGCAGGTGCAGTAGGTGGAATCATACTCGCAATACCTCTTGCGTTGGTCCTTTACCTCTCCGTAAACCCCGCATGGCTGTCCCTGGCCAAACTTCCTTCATTACTCTCACGAAAAACGGCGTGGTCGAATGAACCCCAACCTGAAGACTTTTTCGAGGATGATGGGATGAGTGAAGTCGCAAAAGAGACTTATTGGGTTTGGAGTGCGATCGTTATCCTGGTGTCGGTGGTGTTGGGAACTGCTTCTGGTCCATTGGGTGTTACATGTCTAACACCCGATGGTGGGCCTTCGTCGGTGCCAATGTACCTAGGTGTAGGACATGCCTCGGTGGCTGGTTTGGTTGGAGCTGCCGTGGTCTTTGGAGCGGTGTTGGTGTTGGGGATCATAGTTATGTTGGTCATTGTTCACAACGACCGTGTAGAGAGGGAAAGAGAAACGAGGATGAATGGACCGGCGGTGTCCACTTCGTAACGAGTTTTTTTCACGTCGAAACGTTGGGAAATGTGACGCCCTCATGTGATTTTATTCTTGGTATGTTGTGATCTATATTCATTAACGTTGGGCGCTCATAGTCTTGAAGATATACCACCGATACCTCGCCTCTTTTTTCACAAAAAAAACTGACGACTATCTAGACCTACCACCATCGAACCATCTAAGTTACCCACGCATCCTTTTTGCATGTACTCCGTTATATGTACGCGCGTGCAGTGCTTTTTATTGCTTTCTTGCCGGACTCATTTTCACACTTCACTTCGTGTACATTTTCTTTATGTTGTAATCTCGCCACGTCCTACGACCGCTCCACTCTTTTATCATCCCGATCATTTATTAGCCAGCTTGTCATTAGACAAGCAAACGTATTAATAAACACCGTATTTCAGCATGACGACAATAGGACATTACCTTCTGTTTCGTTTGTCTAATGTAACTTGTGGACTTCGGGGTGGCGGCTGCGAGTCTGCGAGGCGACTCAATAGGAAGTGATTAGAGATATACACTTCTCCCGAGCCCTATGTCCAGTGCACATGCGCTCCAGATGATCCTTCCAGGATATTCGACTCGTCCAAGGTGGTCTCGGAAGCCTGATAGAGGCTGATTTCCAGGCATATGGGGTGGCGATTCCTAATCCGAGATGTTTTGTTGGATGGCTTGACTGGGCACTGGGCAGAGCGTGAGATCTGGCTATCAACGGTCGACGAGGATCATGGAGGACGAGAATGTCGTTCTACTTCCTGCATCTACGCGGTAAATTCCGAATTCTAGACATCAATGTCAGGAGGAATAGCTCGATTGGAGCGATTGTCGGTCGTCGGGGAGCTTTGTGAATGTCACTCGGCCAGGGCTGATACTCCAAGCATGGACTAGTGAGGTAATTTCGAAGAAAGGCGCCATTAGAACTGAGGGCAAAGCCCCTAACTCGAGAAGCCGAAAGTTAGGTTGAGGATGAACCACCTGAGCAAAAGCTGGAGATGGCCGTTAATTATGACCACAACTTGAAGGTGCGGGGTACACATCGATCACCGGAACCAGTTGAAGAGTCGACGTCCAATAGGAATATCACGGTTGCACACCTAGCTTGAACCGACGCCTGATCATAAGAACACTGAGGGTTGTTCCAATGGTAATTGCCGGCAAGAGCACATTGCTCACTGGGGGATCGAGATCGTCCAGAGACCAGATTGTATCCCCGTCGTCAGGTGCTCGCCGATGTGATTTCAAAATCGTCTGCAAGCAGTAGTTATCAGTACCGTACCTTAGTTGGGCATCATAGCCTTGACATGAAGTCTAAAAATTACTGGGCATGACGTACTTGAAAGTCTCTTTGGCTTCTTACCTTATGGTACGATGAGGTACCGCGGTACTTGGCCCGCGATGCCGCCGATGAACCAAAACGTTCACTAGATTTTGAAGAGAAGAAAAACACCTGATTTTTTCAGTTTATTGTATCCAGATCAGGTCGTTCTTTCGGTCAAAGAATATTTGTGACAGAAGGAACTTACTGTGGTCGCTGAACTTGCGAGAGCCTGAGTTTTCGAGGTCATCGTGTTTACCACCACCAACCTTGTATTCTGCTTACGTACACTGACATCACTGGTGGTCCGTGCGTCGGTTCCCAGCATGTTGACAAGTTGCCAACGCGAGGCAACACCTGGGCAACGTTCAACACTCTTCCTCCGTCTCTCCCCCTTGTCTCGAGGACTTTCGCAGTAAGCTTAAACTCGCGCTTTCGCTCTTCTCTGACTGTGCGGGCATGCAGTGATTCCATGAAGCAGGCATTCTTCATTCACTCTGTAGAAAATTTCCCATAGCCACTCAACGTTTCCGTGGTCATAACAATCAAGAAACTTTTGACTTGCATTGAACTGCGCAGGTGTTTACTACTGCGGGACCATTTGCGTCATGCCATTGAACGAAGAGGGCCAGACACGCTGCCATGATGTTATGCTTGATGTTTTTTTCCTGGCTGACGTGCACACGAGTCGCAATCGTTTCTCTCCCTTTGACTCGGGTGGCTGAGCAGCTGCGGGGTGCCAGTTAAACTTTCTCATTTGGACTCGACCGTCTCTTGGCGTTTCGCTTTTGACTGGTAAGAAGTCGATTTCCGCAGCCTCCAGGTAAAGAAAAAATCCAACCATCCTCGTTTTTTTCGGTGTATTTTTACACTGCACATGCCATCTATTTCTTTTTCTTTGACTGAATTCTGCTGTGCAGCCTCGCAGATATTGTCGTCGGGGGGCGTCCGTTGACTTCGCGTTCAGGCCATGAACCACCGGTGCCGTGCTGACCATCAACCCTTCCTACTGCGCATGTCTAAAACTAGGTATGTAAATTCGATGCTTTACTGGCACGTCTACCATTGACTCGAAGTTTAGTTTTTTTTCTGACACTGAAGCTCAAAACGCGGCCGCCGTGTCGAGTTAGAATGACACATTTCTAGCACGTGACTGAAGTTCGCGATACTTCCATCGGTCGCGCTCTCACTCGGCTAAGTCACCAGCGCGGTATATAAGCGTACTGGGTGCACCTTGCTTTCTCAAGCCCTTTGATTTTTCCACCAACCGATGAGCAATTTCGCAAACCGAGGAGGCAGAGGGAGGGGTAGGGGTGGTCCACCCTTACAATCCTCCCCTGGCCCTCGTTCTCCTGCGGGCCCTGGTGGAAGTGGTCAAAGAGCACCTTATTCACAATCCCAAACACCTGATTTCGAAGTCTACTCTGCAAACACCCCCCCAATTCTCCCCCCACATTTGTTACCCAGTGATACCTCTCACAATCAGTTGATCAAGTCCTTCTCGTCCGTGGCCCACGACCCTGCGCGCCCTCTTCGCCCTGGATATGGAACGTTAGGTATTCCAGGCAATGTACGCGCCAACTTCTTCGCCATGAAGTTGCCCAAGGGCCCGATCTATGACTATGATGTCAAGATCGAACCCCAGGCCAGTCGCCGGGAAAGCGGGCGTTTACTGGAGCAGCTGGAGAAGGAGAAGAGTTTCCAACCCTATGTTTTATCTATTGCTCACGACACGAGTCGGAGGCTAGTTTCAGCCAAACGGTTACCGCAACCTTTCAGTGTCCCAATCAAACTGCAATGGGAGGACGAAAAGCAGCCCCGTGACAAGGCAAAGACCTACACGGTGTCGCTGACCCTCACAGGAGTGCTTGATCCAAAGGATATGGCCAAGTAAGTGATGTGTCCATTCGACACGATTATCACATTCGCTGAACCGTGGTTTTAGTCACATCGAAGGCAAAGTCGAAGCGAGAAACTACGAGGTCGCACCCCTCGTCTCAGCTTTGAATCTCGTTCTGCAACGGAGCGCAAGCAAGAATGGTGCGCGTGTCGGAAAAAACAAATATTTCTTCAAGGATCTCCCAAGATTCCAGCTTGGTGGATGCCTTGAGGCCTGGCAAGGCTATTTCGTCTCAGTGCGGCCATCATTTAAGCGCTTGCTAGTCAATGTGTGAGTTCATTGGACGCTCCAGTTACTTTTCCACTTAACTCCTAATTGATAGGAACGTCTGCATGAGCGCATTTGTTCGCCCTGGCCCTCTCTCAGAGGCGCTTTTCGAGTTCAACAAAAATTCGAGAGGCGCGATGCCAACCTTACCCAAGGATATTATTAGAAGCATCAAATTAAAGCTCACGCATCTAGGGTACAACAAGAAGTTGGACTCGATCGGCACGAAGACTCCACGCAATATGACTTTTCAATGCGAGGAATTTGGTGGTGAGATCTCGGTAGAAAGTTATTTCCGTAAAAGTGGGTTCATTTTTGAGACTACTCGAGGATTTATCATTCATGGCCTCTATCAGAATATAACATCACACTCCTCCATGCCAGCGACCTGCCTGTCGTAAATGTGGGCACGAAGAAAGATCCGAGATGGGTTCCGCCAGAACTGTGCGAGATCTTACCAGGCAGCCTGTTCCTCGGCAAACTCGACGCCAGAGCTACACAACAAATGATCAAAGTGGCTTGTCGGCCACCACGTACCAATGGAGAATCAATCGTCCAACAGGGGTTCCCCACTTTGGGATTAACTTCGAGCTTCGGCACTGCCTCGGCCAACGAATTTGGGATCGAAGTCGAGAAGGATATGGCTGTCGTTCCCTATCGTATCTTACCACCTCCCCAGCTGAGTTATCGAGCGAAACAAGGCACTGGGCTGGATAATGCGAGGATCAACCAAGCTAGTTGGAACTTGTTGGATGTCAAGTTCCATCAAGCTGCGAAGGTGGCTAGTTGGTGGATCTTTCCTGTACGGGACGGAGCCAACGCTTTGCAAGGACCACAGGACCCGAGGTTACAGTCTCTGGTCAAGGGGTTCGCGGCCAAGTTGGCAAATTGTGGACTAGCGGTTCCCCAAGGGATGCCGAGGTTGCTTAAGCCCGCTGTGTTGCCCAACCCGCAGAACGACCCGCAAAGGGTGCAAGCCATTGCGGTGATCAGGGAGATTCTTTCGCAGAGTGTTCAAGAATTCGGGAAGCCTAGCTTTGTGTTGGTGTTGTTGGAGAATCGGGATAATTATATCTATCCTGCTATCAAGGTATGTGCTACCTCGCTCCATTCTTCTCTCCTGGTCGCTGACTCTTCGGTTATCAAATTCTCTAGCGAATTGGGGATGTCGAGCTAGGCATCAATACGATTCACATGCAGTTGTCAAAGGCGCTCGAGGAGAGGAAGCAAGACCAGTACTTTTCCAACGTCGCATTGAAGGTGAACACGAAACTCGGAGGTCTCAATCATTTGGTATGTTATTTTCCGGCTCAGAACCCTTCATATTTCGCTCTTCATTGCTTCGATCGGTGATACTTATTGTCTTCCCTTCGTTATAGTTGGACGCCAACGCGATGAAATGGCTGACCAAGAAACGCACAATGTTAGTTGGTGCTGATGTCACGCACCGCGGACCTGGTAGTCGAGAAGGAACACCGTCCATCGCGGCCTTGGTTGCGAGCTATGATAATAAATTTGTTCAGTTCCCTGCCAGTCTTCGATTGCAGACGAGCGCTCGGGGATCCAGGCCGAAAGAGGTGAACTTTTGTCATGTCTCGGATTATATTTTTGGATTGCTCATAGGTTTTATGCTTCTAGATGATAGACGATCTGGAAACTATGTTCGTCGAACGTTTGCAGCTGTTTCAGAAGAAGAGTAAGGCATTGCCGGAAAGGATTATCCTCTTCCGTGATGGTGTCTCTGAGGTGGGTATCGAACTCTCCACATATTCATTCTTTGATAATCCTCATCTACCATGATCTGAATCTAGGGTCAATTTGACGCCGTATTGAGGGAAGAGCTCCCGCTTATTTTCAAATCTTACCAGCGGTTCACCAACCCGAACGATCCCACCAAGCCTTATCGGCCACAACTGTCCATCATTATTTGCGGGTAAGTTCTGCCTCGCGGCCCTATTCCATGCATTTCCGGAGCAGTACTAACCCATGCTTTTTCACCACCGCAGGAAGCGTCACCATGCGAAGTTAGTATCTTTCAACCTCGAGGACAGGGCACGGCTAACTGATGGGCCATTTCTATGAAATCTTACGACCTGCTTGACAGACTATTCGCGACGAATTCATCAGAGGCAACCAAGAACGGCAACACGCGTCCAGGGACCGTGGTTGACAAGGGCATTACCGCGGTGTTCGTCATTTTTCTTGCCGTTCTTGTCTTTCATTAACGTTACTTATGGAATTGCAACCCCTTCATGCAGCTTCGATTTCGACTTCCACTTGCAAGCCCATGCGGGACTCCAAGGGCATGTCAAGGGAACTCACTACACGGTTGTGTATGATGAAAGTCGGATCAGCGCCGATGAGATTCAGCAGGGCATCAATCACACCAGCTACCTCTACGCTCGGGCTACGAAGGCCGTGAGCCTCATACCCCCTGCTTATTATGCAGATCTCGCATGTGAACGCGCGAGGATGTACTTGAACAACTTGTTTGTGGACGACGCGTCTTCCGCGACCGGAAGCTCAGGAAAGTTGGATAGAGAACAGGAACAGGAAAAAGTGTTCCAGGCCGCCCTGAGAGCTTGGGGCAATGGGGTAAGTTCCCTTCACTGTGCTTCTAGAAGGACTGGAGCTATTGGCTGATTACTCGCCCTGACAGCTTCATCCATCTATGGAGGAGAGCATGTTTTACATCTAGGCGTATGCAAGCCTGCGAAACAAACACAAATCCATTACTGGTTGTATATTACTATCTTGTACCTGTTCGCATAGTCATGTACCGACTAGCACCGGAATCTATTGACTTCACCTTATCTCGAGACTATCATGAGTTCCTTGACACATGCGCATCGATCGATACCGAGCCAGAACCAGGATCCGGAATTGCGCACGTCAGTCCAACAAACTCAATAAGAATCGCGGCAGCCGAAGCGGCAACCGCTGGGATGGTAAGTTTACTACATCATGGTTCGCAAACTTGAAAAGCACCTGTGTACAGGCACATTTGAAATTATGGACTCAGTTGAAATTCAATCCGAAATCAACTAGTGACCTCATCTTTCCTATCATAGTATGTTCCAAGTCCCCGCCGATCGCTCGAACAGAACTTGCACGACCTTTTGGCTGTTCTACATCATCAATCATCCAAGCTCTGGCCTCTTCGAGTTTCACGAATATCAGGGGGGATCTATTGGCACCGTTCCCGGTCACTTGCCATGTCAAAGTCGTCGAGAGTGACTAGACATCCATGAAGCAATTGCCATGAAGAACGGAAAAGCGTACAGACTCGTCGATCACTCAAATGGTACGAGATTGACAGGCTATTTCCCTCCTTGGATCTTGACGGTATGGGAAACAGAAAGTTTATCAGACATTCATCCAAGTATATCCTGTCATGTTCGAGCCGAGGGGGATACACCGGCTCACCTGATCGACGTTCTCCAGGCTGCCTCACCCATTTACAGACACGACAAACTATAAACACAATAACCCACTGGTTGCCGGCCGGGTTTTATAACCTTTAGCACATCCCGTGGCTTCCGTAGGGTTCGCTGCACCGTGATTATACCATTAACTAACGCGTGCCCTTGAATCGCCATGAACCAGTACTTCCCCATGCAAGATTCCCGATTCGCGTTATCTGACTCAAGACATGCCCGTCACAGGACAAATACTCTTTTCAGTTTCCCTACTAGCACGCTTAACGGAGGTTTGGTCGTGGGGATGGGATTCTAAACGGGTCATTCAAGATCAAGATCGTGTGCCATGCAGGTAAGTGACGTGCAACTCCGTGTCAATTAGGCAATTGAAAAGTGCTCAAAACTCATATACAGATCATGTCCAAGCCTTTGACGATACCATTCCCCCATCCCCCATCATCGAAATGGCCCTCACACTACCCGTCGAGGAGATGTCGAGACTACAGGTTTCTTTCAAGCTAGCTCTGCCAGATGGCAGAATGACATTTGAAATGTCCTCTTCAGGACCATCGCCTCAGTTCCCGCCAATCTTGAATGGTCTCAAGCTACATTTCCAGGGCTTTCGCGACGATACCGGATTATCTCTGAAGGTATGGGCATCGGGTCTCGAAGAGCCGGATGTTCCACTTGCCATCGCCGGATCGACACCACAGGCAGCATCTACTGCTATTCAGGTACCACCCTCACATCGTAAGTCTATTTCTCATTACCCCGTCACGACTATACTCACTGTCGAGTGAAGCTTCACCGTCGACTGCCATTGAACCTCTCGAGGATTCATCGAGACCCTCTCCTGCACCTCCTTCGAGTTCTCAGCTAGCCGCTACTCCTCCTACATCTTGCCTTCCGGAGTTGTCATGTGCTCCGGATGCGCAAGTCCCTCCTGTTTTTGGCGATCAATATACCGATAGCGTCACCAATATATTCCAGTGGCAGCCAGTGGACCCTAGTACCGCTCTATCGACAGATTTTAGTTACCTCGACGCGTTCGACCTAGGCAACGTCAATTGGCCGCAATATCAACCTGGTGAGTAACATTCAGCTCGCTCATGCTTCATCCTTATGCTCCGATTCATCAGGATTTCAAGGCGACTTCGAGATGGAGTCGACCTTGCCTCGTGGAGCGCCGGAGCTTCCTGGTGAGCACATCGACGTCTTGGTAGTAGGTATAAAAGTTCTGATCTGGAACTAGAACTTCCTGCCCTCGGGTCCGAAGTACAGGAAATCGAGCCACCTAAAGCGGAACAATCATCGCAGGCCCAGCAACAAGATCTACATTCACTCGATTATCGCCCCTCCCCTCAGTACCACTTCATGACCTATGACTCTGGATCACCATCTACGTCACAATCTGACGTCGTTTCTTCTGGCCCCGCATCAGTTTCTAGCACCGAAGGCTCCGAGATGGTCGCCTCTCAGTCAGAATTCTCCTCGATGGCGTTAGACGTATCCGCACCTTCCTCTACCAGGTCCACACCGGAATTTGATTCGTCCCGACCATACCGATGCTTGATGCCAGATTGCGATCGGTGGTTCAAGCGTGATTACACACGCAAAGTCCATATGCTTACGCATAGAAGGACGAAGGAACGTAAGCCGTTTGGATGTAGTGTTACTGGGTGTCCAGAACGGTTCTCAAGGAAACACGATCGTCTACGACATGAAGTTGGGAGGCACGGACTGGGGAGTGAGTGGAGATGTGATCCATGTAATCGGTTCTTCTCTTCCAAGGCGACATTGGAACGTCATATACTGGATAAGCATGGGGAGGGTGCCCTTCGCAGATGACGTTTCTGAAAGGCTTCAGCTGCATATACTTCGTTCATACAGTAGGCGGTGGTGTGTTTATTCTCTCCTTTGGGGAGTAAGTACTTTAGACATTATATATTCTCGTCATGTTTCTGCATTCACTGGCACTTCGAGGCGATATCACCAGATGAGTAGAATTCGTCAACGGTAAATTCGACATCACCAGGAAGTACTACATATACTCGGGACTTGCCATATCTGACCGCAAGAACTTGAAGTTCTTCGGGCTGACTGGAGTATCCCTGAGCCAAGGTTCGATACCTAGCTGGCAGTCTGTTATCACACTCGATAGGTGAATGAGCGCTGCGTAACATGACTCAAGAGAGAGAAGTTCGGGGGGGAAGTATTCATCAACAACGTTAACAACGTCGGCTGCGAATACTGCCTGCCAATTTAGGGTTGGATGATTGACGCTATTGCAAAAATGGAATAAATCTTACTACAAGAGACTGAATTCAAGTTCGGTGCGCGATCCATATATGCCCATTCATCCGACGTAAAGTAGCATCAATGTATGGGTTGCTGTCAGGGGCATAGTTCCGCCAACCAGCTATATAATGCTGACTACATAGCTTCCGTTATGAAAGGGCAGATCCGAGATAATGGATTGAAGGCAAACTTCGCTTTCACCGAAGCCCCGTATGGAACCTACGAACAATCGCAGTGTGGGCACATCGCCTAGCCTCTCACTTGCAGCGTCGAAGGAGTACCAGGTTACGGGACCGGACGGCTTCGACCAGAATCGGAATATTGGCCAGATGACTCTCTGCCAGCTGCCATTGCAATTTGAGACGGGTGGTCAGTACCGGTCAGTCCTGCTAAGGTCGGTACAACGTTACCTTGAAGGGATTTTCAGCAACCTATAGTACTTGAACACAAGTCCTTCCGAGGTCGGGTGGCATGGAGTGTTCGTTTCCCTGAAACGTATCGTCATTTTGGGCTTATCGCCGCAAGGGTAATACAGTATGCTGAAGTCCACGCTCGCATTTGACATCGCGGCCTTTCTCAGCAGCACACACCTACAAAAACTTGCAAGTCATGGACGGGTTATCCGCCAGGTTCGACACTGAGGTATTCCAAGTACACTTGGCTTTCAATACCCCAGGTAGAAAATAGAATAGAAGCGGCCTATTCTCGGCTCTATGGGCTATGAAACGCATCCTCGTCGTGATGGGAGTCTGTGATAGTGGAGAGTCTCTTTTTGAGAAGAATTAGTTAGCAAATAGGCGAATTGATAACGCATTTTTCAAGGTTGACTGATACTAGACTCGCAACTCCGTCAAGGACTCAAGAAGTCTTGAATGAGCAACATTAACAATGATAAGCTGTCTTGATGTCCCACCAAAAGGGGGGGCACTTTGACCGGCGAAGTGAGTGAAATATTCGGCCGACGTCGGGGGGAACTAATCAAGTGCCCCACTGGAAGTCCACGTAGAAGATATTTCTCACTGATATTAAATTTCAGTTGGTTCCTGCGGTTGCGGTGATGTAAGAGCTGACGTCCTTTACTCGATAATAATGAGAGAAACTTTACCAAAAAACTTCTGTGTCTATTGCGTGCTTATCAGCCTCGATGGGGTTTGTTGTTCAAGATGGCGGGTGGGAAAGGGCGGCGCTTCTCGGGGAAATGATGGCAATGTGTTGGTTATCCTAGCCAACGATGCCGAGCTCGTACCGACACGCTTCAGCGGCTTATCCTCGCCGTTTTGCAACGCCTAAACGCTCGTAGTGCTTATACCTAATATCCTCATCATTGCAAGACGCGTTGGCTGGCATTTGCCCCGAAAAATCTGAACTGTCGAGCTTCACTTTGCGCAATTTGGGCTGGTTCGGGTCTCATCTTTTTCTTGTCTTATCAGGTGCCTAGGTGCGCGAATTGCTCTTATATCGTCTCGTATAAAGTGTCCTGATACTCCACCTTTCTCTTGTTTCTCGACTACCACCATGGACTACAGCAGCGAGGCAACCGTTCGACCTGTCAGGAGGTTGAGCCGCGCAGAAACCTTGAACGCGATAGAAGGTCAACGCGATTGGCCTCACGCGGCATATATCAACTCAAGAAGCAGTTCGTTCACCAAATTTTCTCCTCCACCGAGTAGAGACTCTGCGGTCCCAGCGTTTGGAACGTTCTCCGCACAACAACAGTTCGTGGTCACTCGCAGGTCACATCCAGAGTTGCGTTCGGCAAAGAGCCCAAAGGCACATCTCACAAAATCAACTCCGAAGCGAAGAACGCCTCGTTCTTCATCAAGCGAACTAAATACGTCATCCTCCTCATTCTTCTTCACGCCTGCTTCTTTGGCAGCTCGCAGCACTCATAAAGAAACCCAACGTCACTCGCCCACGATTAAGTCGACTCGGCAACCGTTCTCTGCGTCCTCGCCACACGTGTCGGCTTATTTCGACACCTCGTCCTGGACCATGGACCAAGAAAGTGACGCCGATGATAGCGGACCAATCTACACTACTTGGCGGAGATCAACAAACAATCTCGGAGGCATGACATCCAGCGTACGTCCGCGAAGTGGTACTTCACTAGTAAACTCTTCGCGGAGTCGCGACAATCCAAAGCCGATTTGTACCACTCCGGGTCATGTATGCGCAGGGGAAACAGAGACAGAAATTGACGAACCGGTGAGTATTCTACTCGTGTGCGATGTTTTGTTCTCTTCATCAGTAATGATGTGGTGTCTCTTCTCCGTGTTGTTGGGATCATCCTTCGACTTTACATGCCCGGTTCTTCTCGTGTTCTCTGACTGATTTAAGTCTCCTCTAGTCACGTCAGCTCCCAACTTCTCGCATCGTACCTGATTCTGAGCCGCTCATACCCCCTCACACACTACAACAAAGACTGTTACCCCTCCTCTTTGAATTTTCCCGATGGCTGTCTATCATTCCTGCGGTGATAGGAACCATATACAACATCTTTCAGTTCTGTTATCCTCCTGTCCCACTCCCCAATGAACGAAAGCCTCCGGAACGTATCGACTTTTTCATCTCCTCTCTCTGGGTATGTTCTGCTTTTTTTTATAAACATCTTGACACTGGTTCTCATCTCTTATCTCCATCCCTCTAGTCTATCCTTACCGGATGGCAGTGTTTATGCCTTGCAACTGGGTTATTGACCCGATGGAGACTCTACTACCCTCCTTTATCGACACTAATACGATTGCTGGCCTTACAAGGCATATGCTGGCCAGCAACACATCTCACCATGAAAATCCTGGAACACGACAAGCGACCGGTTATCGTCTGGGCCATTATCGGTACCACCACATGTACCAGCCGGAGTATCCAAATTTGGGTTACAAGTAACCTATGGTGGGAACCTCGGGATGTAGGAGATAAGAAAGGGAGTAATAACGCTATTGGGATCACTGAGCCGCCTAAAGGGGGATATTGGCGACGATTTGGTGGGAGGTGGGGTGGGAGAAGATGGGATTGGAAGGAGGTTGCTTTGAAGTGTGCGTTGCCGGCGGGATTGGTGTATTTTTGTATGGCTTGGGCTGATCAGTTGAGGAGGGAGTGGTCGGACTGTTGACGTTATTGTATCACCTTGTGAGATATGCTTGTATTTTTGCTCTTCCACTATGCTGTTCTTTAATATTGGGCCACACGTCTCATTGATGATGTTACTGTCGATTTTGTTAGACTTTGTGCCTGTGCTGTACATTTTCCAGCTATCTTTTCGCAACAAATGGACGTTGAGCTAACCAACTACTTCAGACTGGACCGAATGGCGGCGGCCAGGTGAAAGGAAAAGCTTTAATTAACTCTATATCAATGGGATTGACTTTGTGCCAAAGTACGGTATCAAGTTCCTTGTGGGCGTATCATTAGGTATCATTGTAATTACGGTATAGCAGATTGAGGGTAAACGAGAAACTTGCGAAAGATAACATATGCACATATACCAATGGAATACCTCCTAGATCCAATTACATGTCCTTTATCCGCCCGAGATCAGAGACTGCCATGTGAGAACAACCTCCTGCGTCTAGATAACGCCGAATAGCGTCTTGTGTTCGACCCTCAATTCGACAAATTGGAGATGAAGCCTCTGCAATGGCCAATGATGCCTTGAGGTCGATTATACCATCGGGAGACATCACAGTGGCCCCTTGAACCCAACGGGCAAAACTGTATAGTCCCAATTCCCCACAAAAATCATCCTGGATAGGGACCAGAACATTAGAAGTTATTTATTCAAAACTTGGGATATCCTTACCACGAGAAGATCACCACTGACGGCTCCAACCACAAAAATGAGGTTCTTCAACAAAGGGAACTTGGCGGAAAGGACGTGAACCATATCGGGGGTGAGGGTAGTGACAGGAAGTTTCAAGGAGGAGATGCCAGAGGCCCCGCCGTGGCTCGTTTGTTGTGAGAGTGAGTCTATGAACCAGTACAAGTCCTCTGTAAGTAGAAGGGTGTTGCCTTTCCCCTCCATATTAAGTGTGTGGATCGAAGGGTTATCACCAATGAAGCGCACGAAGCGCTTCAGCTCCATTTGACGCATCCGTGTGGATAAAGAAAAAGTAACCACTTCAAGGCTGGGAAGTCGACCAAGAGAGTTAAACAGGAACGAGATATCGAGTCGAGGTGCAGCGGACAAGCCTAGCCGCTTAAGATGAGAGAAACGTTTTCCGAGAAGTGAGCTGATGTCCTGAAAGCGTGTTGTCGTGGGTCCATGAGAACGGGTATCGAAATGTATATTTAGTTCCTCCAAAGAGCGGAAAGCAACAAGGCGTTGGACCATCATATAAAGCGTGTCAAGATTCGCAGAGAGATGAAGCACACGAAGGGACATATGAGATGCTTTTGATAAAGCATGGAGCACGGGTAGGACGAAGGAGGATAATGTCAATTGGGTCTGAGGACCGGGTGAAGTCTTTGGTACCACGGTATTTGACCCACCCCAGTTACAAGCGACACGGAGCGTTGTAACGTCTTTAAAGCAAGCTACAGAGGACGATAGAGCATCGATGATGCTTGTGTTCGTTGCATTAGGTGGTTCCGTCTCAAAATCGAGGCAAAGGTGGCGGACACGGCCGGCGATAGTCGGGTTCCTGAACGAACAGCGAACACGGCGTCAACCTATCTTGTACATGCCTATAAACTTGGTTTCGAGAGGTGTATGACTTGCCTGAGCCGCGTCAACAGGCCCTCCAGACTACAATCAGCTCCAGGCGTCAATCGGCTGACCCGAAGGACTACGCTTTGATATCGCGCATCCATGGCCGCAGCAAAAAATGCTAGATTAACACTTGAGAGTTCTCTAAGTTCATCATCTTGGAGAAACCGAGCGACGGTGAACCAGATATCGGCTGGAATCGGTGTTGTCAATGTCATGAAGGTATCGTGCCAAGTCTGTATCATGCGTGAGAGGTACCGCAGTTCCGAAATAAGGTCCCGCTATTTGGCAGAGCCTTGCATACCAAACAATAAATAGCAAAGCCGCGTGTCCCAGGTTCCGGTCATGGCCCCCACCAACAATTGACCAACAACCCCGCGCACAAAGTCGACTATTCTCAGTAGTCCATGATACCACGTCCATTGGCCTGCCGCTGCGACAAGTCGAATGAGGCCATCAACCCGGGGCCACCTTTGGCGGTTCAAATTTCGTGCGGGATCGAAATCGAAACGTTCATACGAAAAACAAAGGAGCCGAGGCTCTAAAAATTGGCTGCCTCGAGGAAGATGTAACTGATGGATAAAGGTGCGGGACTAACAAACCACATCATGACGGCCCCCTCGGTTCATGGATCGGTTGCCGAATGCTGCGGCACAGGATCTTCACGATTCATCAGGCATACTAGGGGTTAGTTCTTAAACCCTCGTCTTTCCAAACATCTAAACTCTGCTGTTTTACACCTACCCCCTCCTCCCACCACCCTTCATAGCATTATACCTTCCAGCATCTCGCTTTTCGCACCAGCCCAATCTATCCACAGGCCTGTACCCGATCCCTGCTATTTTTCTGGGAGGGAGGACGAGCGGCGCCGCCCTTTTTTCTTTGAAAAATAAGGAGCGAATACCATGCAAGACATTCGAGGATTATCGCCACTCTTGCTTCCCTGTTTGCCATATGGTATCGTTCGTGCGGTCTGCTCTGCCCAACCCCTCGGCGGATCTGGAACAAACTTCTCGTCTTAGTCGCCGTCTTGAGATGATCTTCGCTATCTTATCCTTATTTCAGTATTGTGCGAACACTCCGACGGCTTTGCGGACATTCTGACGACTATCTACAAGGTTAGACGCCACGATTGAAATAGCGCCTGAGACGCCCTGCGCCCTGCGGCCCCAGCCTTTTGCGCTTGCTTCGCTTCGGTCCTACTTGCACATCCATTCGACCACAACGCAACCATGGACCGAAACAAACCGGGTGGAATGGACAAACCAAGTCCCTAATACCTGGTCCCAAGAATTTTGGTGCCCCAGAAGCTTTCGTTACCGACTGGCTGCGAGCTAGTCGCAACTTTCCCTCAACACCCCCGTTTTTACCGTCATTCACAACCTTTCTGCCTCACCACAACTGCGTTATTGTCATTCTCGAAGGACATCAATCGGCCTATGTCATTCATTGCCGCCAAGCCACTAATGCACGTCGTCAAAACGCGTTTGACACTACCCTGCTCATTCATATGCTAAATTGACGTTTCAGCTTTGTGCACATGCCATGAACTTGATCTTTCATGAATAACTGCGAAAGCGTTCTATGTATCTATCTTCGGCGGTGAGATCTTGAACTTGTGCATTGACTGTCTTCATGCAGATATCCTGGAGTTTCCGTCTACTGAATAGGTAAGTTGTTCAAGATCGTCAGATCGTCTTCGCGTCGTTACCCGTCCGGTACTATTCCGAAGTGGCGCTGCCCATGAGGAGAACAGAAGGTATACATGCGACCTGGTGTCGGTGTAATTCATCATCTTTTCGAGGACATGTAGCGAAACGACCTTTCTACTCACGGATGTGACGTTTTATGTTGCAGACTCTCACGAAGGAGAACGGTATCTGGGATCTTGAAACATCAGTCGCCGTCATCGATTCTCTACAAGATTCTTCAATTATACGCGCCCAAAGCCCCTGAGAGAGTGCAAAACAAATTTTATGCCCACCAGCGACTTATACCATTGGTAGTCTACATTGTTTTCGCCGTCTCGAAGCCTCGAGCGGGTGCCTCATGCTTCGCTACACCCATGGACGAGAGTGCTCCAACTATTACCTTCCATTCAGCGGCCAGCCGAGTGTACGTAAGGCGCTCCCCTGGGACGAATACTTCAGTGAACAAGTGAGGGGTGCATGCTGCTTCCAGAGAATTCACCGTTCAGGTTACTTCCTGATACGGATACTCCAATACTCCTACTTTGACATATGTGCGCCCATGTATTCATTCCGAGCTCTCACTTAAATACAGGATATACGCCGTTCTCACTTGATTCACTAACATCCACTCCACTCCCTCATCCTCTGGTACCACGGCTATCTGCTCATGGATTCTTCCAATTCTGGTACGCTCCATTGCACTTTCTCTCGTCGAGAAATACTGAGGCTGAGTGTCGTAGGCCGTTTGCATTGGAACAGCCTTGTCGAGCTGCTTCAGAAGGCGTCCAAGTGTTTACCCTCTTGTCCTTCCTGCCTAGCCGCCTTTTCCACCTTGCTTCGGATTTCACGCAAATTCTTCTTCTCGGTCTGCCTCTTTGGCCTTCCAACCACGTATTTCCACTCGTATCAAGTGCTCCCATCTGTAGCAATCCCAGCCACTTCGACTGCCAACACCTCCACACCATGGTCCCAGTTCTTGGAGAAGCACAAGCACAAGTGGCAAATGTTGAACATCGTCTCCGTTCTTCTTCTTCCGTGAGTTCTACGAGCGCTGAGTACTGAGTCCCGGAAGTTACAACGACGTGCTGATCATGAGGTGTACCCAGGTTGAATGTGGCATTCCTACAAATCGAAAGTATTGCACAATGGGAGTTGACGAGAACGACGACAGTGCTGTCGTTGTGGCTTTCTGGCGCTGGTCTAGTTTGTGGCTGCATAAATCTGTTCTGCTTGCCCCGCGTGCCAGATTTGTATCTACGCTTATGCGCGGTACGTGCTTCTCTGTCGACGTCTCTTGCCACTGAATTATCTCCTTCTCAGAACGAGGAACCCTCATCGCTCAGGTTCTGGTATCTGTGGATCATCATGGCCCTCCCAGCTGCTTTTACAATTTGGTACGATCTAAACTTGCCGTATTATATGAAGTTATGCTCAATATATTCTGCAGGTCTGCCGTAGCCTTGGTAATTACTGTTGCCATCTACAGTTTCGTCAGTGGCGACAGTGGCGACGGCACGGCACGGAGAAGTGCAGTGACAATCGTTTTGGCTTTCATTGGATCGTCCATGCTGCCTTATTTGCCGGTCTTGCGAGCCGCAGTTAGTAACAGGACCTCTCCTAATCCTCAGGCCGCCAATCCAGCCCAAGTACAACCCAACGCTGTTAACGCTTGATCAACACCATCATCATGATCAAACTGCCTGGTTTTCCGGTCTTTCTCTCATATCATCTCACTCTACTATTTACTCTAAACTATTGATTTAGTCATCCTTATTTATTCAAATTATTTATTGCGACGCGGCCTTTGCTTTGCTGAGACTCAATGTAGTTATTTTGTACTACCAAGCCATACGACTCGTGTTATTTATTCTGGAGCTCTTCTTTCTACGTATTCTGTTATCTGCCATTCGACTTCAACCTCACCACGACTCTAGCTCATGGTGATGGTCAATACGATCATCCAACCCCATTGACACGTGTCGATTCACCGCTCTTGAAGGACTTTTACCCGGCGAAACAGTTAATGCGCTTTTCGCTCATTCACTTTTCCTAGTATCACTGGTGCATTCGTGTTTCAACCAAGAACCAACTGACCCTAGGTCCCTAAGAAGTACCCTGCAAGCATTACCAGACTTGGCCGCGTTGCAAAACAACCCCATCACAACGCACAACACTTCCGAGGAAGCTCACCTCGACGAGGATCGACGGTAAGAAACTCCCTTTATTTTGAGCTCTAAAACGAGCAAGCCGCCCGCGGCCACTTAGAGGAGATCTCCACCGCAGCGTTCAATTTGTGCCTCTGAAACACCGACGGCTATGTTGATTTGCATTGGTGCGCGTTGGCCTTTTTTATCCCGACGCACTGCGCATGGGACGTGGAAGGAGCTCCTCGGCCGGCCAGCCTCCACTTGAAATTGACGGATATTAGACCTACGGTACGCAGGCGTCGTATGGGACTTTCATACAGCAGATCACACGACTGTCTCCCTCGGGGTAATATGTATCTTCTCTTGCGCGTGAAGGTCGTACTGTCCTCTCGTACTAACAGAATCAGGATTCTTGAAAGATTATGGCGCCGATCGCGACTGATTGGCATCCAAATCTCCAGGATGCAATTAATTCAGAAGAGGTGAAGTCCCTTCACTCCATCGCAATCAAGTACGATGGACGGATCGAACTCGATACTTGGATTTCTGGGCATTAGTAAGAAGACGTTTGTCAGAAGCCCCCTTCGCCACTAATTGCGGGTCGGATATATAGATCAAAAGACGGGTGGCTTCAAGTTCAGCGGGGTATTCTAGTCCTCTTTGCTGGGTAGGATTTTCCGTCCTGCAAGATACTAACTTAGTGGTAAGGGCAGCACTATTCCAGACCATGTCAACAGTTTACTCACCGTGGACAATCGGACTACATATCAGTGCCACAGAGTACCGACTGGCACTTACCCCGCTGCCAATATTTGAACCTCAGAGTTACTGGGTCCGCAGATCAGAGGCAGGAAATCAGGTAACGTACACCCACTTGAATGTTATCTCGTCTTCCACCAAATAGCCACATCGAGCTGGTCCAGGACAGGATTTAAACTTCTTCCAAGTCACTTCAATTTCAAGGGGTACTCTAGCTTGTCGCTCGCCGCCTCAATATATTATCTTTGTGGTTCTTCTCGTACTTTGAATGTGGCGTCGGGTTGCAATCAGGATCGGTTCATGAGTCAAGCTTCGTGTTGCTGAGGTGGAGGGGTGTATTGAACTACCTGAAAAATGCCAAATAAATGTTAGATATTTTTATTTTATTCTGCAAAGAGTTATAAGTAGTCGAGGTGTGCATATGGGCTCCGTGACTCGTGATTGAGGTTATTCGAGACAGAGACCCGAACACCAAGCAAGACAAGAAATGTCTGCAACGCACCTTCACAGTCTCACCTTCTTCTGGTATTATTTAAGTCCTATATGCCCTTCCACCAGCCTCGGAAGCCCGAAGACTCATCTAACTTCGCCCTCCGACGAGTCGCAGGTCACTGTAAAGGCGTACCAACGCTGCCCGAGGTACCACTGGTCCTGTGTCCGATCACACCTTAACACTATCGTCATCGTCATCGGATGCAATGTCCCATCGAGATTGGTTGGGACCTGGAGCTGAACCACTTGGAAGAGGGTCGACGTCAAATACGTATACGCACCTCCAGCTAGACGTGCGAGCCATCCACCAAGACGTAGTGCTGCATGGCCACTCGCATTCAAATTCTCAAAAGAAAACAATGCCTGCTGTTTAAGTCAATTTGGTAGTGATGCTGCATCATGTGGTGGCCATAAACGAAGAGGAGGGATAGCGAATTCGAACGTACGTCGTGATGGAGGGTGTTTACGAAGACCATGTCATAAAGGCGTCGGTGTCTCGCATGTCAGGGAGTAGATTCGCGTCTGATGTTGCCTCGTGAAAGGTAGTCCACACGGACAATTGTGAATTCATCGCGGTATCGAGCATCCAAGAAGTTAGAGGCGTCCAAGATAACGTCCTGCCAGACTTTGGGACGGGATGGTCTGAACAGAGATCCCGGGTCCCAGGGCCTGGGATTGGGATTCATGCCGAACCGGGCTGGGCAGATCGATCGGCGTTCAACGGCTTGCGGTCATCCAGTGTCGTCGCTTATGCAGGGTTCTTTGTGCTTTCGGCGGTCTATGCAGATTTACTCTGACAAGGACATTTCTCGGGCGAGGCGCTGATATTAATGGGCGCCTCGCCCACTGTTCCGCAAGTTCACGCAAATTTTTGCCAAATCTAGACTGTACACGTGGCAGTGCGGCATGGTGATCGTGCGATCGGCATCACGGTCAAGGGTTATCCATTTTTCCTCCCAACTCTTCAGAGAGAGCAAAAACAAGTTTTTTGCACACCGGCGACTTACACGACTCGCAGTCTATGTTGTTTTCGCCGTCTCGAAGCCTCGAGCGGGTGGCTTATACTTCGGGGCACCCATGGACGAGTGCTCCAACTATTACCTTCCCTTCAGCGGCCAGCCGAGTATACAGAAGGCGCTTCTCTGGGACGAATACCTCATTGAACAAGTGAGGGGTGCATGCTGCTTTCCAGAGAATTCAACATTCAGGTGACTTCCTGATACGGGTACTACAACGCTCCTACGATGCGCGCATGTATTCATTTCGAGCTATCCAGTTTATTCGACCTTCTGAAGGTGTCCAGCCGTTGACCCTCTTATTCTTCCTGTCTAGCCGCCCTTTCCATCTCGCTTCGTATTTCACGCAAATTCTTCCTCTTGGTCTGCCTCTTTGGCCTTCCGACCACGTATCTCTGCTCGTATCTAGTGCTCCCATATATAGCAAGCCTAGCCACTTCAACTGCCAACACCTCCACGCCATGGTCTCAACTCTTGGAGAAGCACAAGCATTTGAGTAGAGTCTCTCTTATTCATCTTCCGTAAGCCAGAAACGAGTCCCACAAGCTACGACAGTACTGAGCCGTACCCAGATTGAATGTTGCCTTCCTGCAGACCGCCGAATGGGATGTGACGACGACGACGACGACGACGACAGTGCTGGTGTATTTTGCGGATGCATAAATCTGTTCTGCTTGCCCCATATGCCAAATCTGAATCTACGCTTCGCTGTACGTGCTCTCCCGGTTGCTATTGAATTATTTCCTCTCCATAATGAGGAACGCTCGTCGTTCAGGTTCTGGTGTCGTGGATCGTCATGGCTATCCCAAATGTTTTTACAATCTGGTACGATTTGAACTCGTCGTATGACCTGGAGTCTCAATATGTTTTGCGGGCCTATCATAGCTTTGTTAGTCACCGTTATCATCTGCAGCGACGGCACGGCACGGAGAAGTACAGTCTCAATCGTTTTGCCTCTCACTGGGTTATTGATATTGCCTTATAATTATCTACCAGTCTTGTGGGCCGCAGTTGGCAGGACCTCTCATAGTAATCCTCAGGCCAGCAATCCAGCCCAAGTACAACCCAACGCTGGTAACAATTAATCAACCCATGGTATGTGATCAAACTTCCTCGTCTTTTGGTAACATTTTACTCTATTATGTTCTATCTTTTCGACTGAGTCCTCCTTATTTACTCCAATGAGACTCAACCCCATTGGTACGTGTCGAATTCACCACTCTTGAAGGACTTGTACCCTGCGAGATAATTCGCTCTTCGCTCGTGCATGAAGGTCGTACCATCATCCGCAACGGTTGCCTCTTACAAACTATGGCCAGAATCACAAGTCAAGCTGTACATGTGGTGAATGGGTGTGCAGCCAAGTTTAAATATCAGCTGTGGAAACTACAGTAATTATTTAGACTATATAAATACGTATAGGATTACTGGTGTTGGCTCACAGTATGCGAGCTCTCCACACAGCATTGGCCTGGACCTAGAATCCTAGGACGGAACAGCCGGGATGGCCTGAAATCCCGGGTCCCAGGACCTGGGATTCCACTCCATCTGTTGTCCGTCTGCATCACTGCGTGCGAATCAAAGTGGTAAGTTTACTGCGAAGTATTCATGCCGGATAAGGCAACTCGATTGATATCCGTACAACATCTCTCGGGCGAGGCGCTCATATTGATGGGCGCCTCGCCCACTTTTATGCCAATTTAAGCCAATTTACGCCAAATCTGGACTGTACGTCTGACGGTGGCAGTGCGGGATTGTGATCATGCGATCGGCATCACGGTCAAGGGTTATCCATTTTTCCTCACCTCATGTTTACACCCAATAAAAGTCACCCAATAAAAGTCTGACCTCTGGTTGCATCCCCTTTTTCTCGTCCTTCAACCGTCTCGCCCCTCGCCCTCTATGCCCCCAAGCAAGGCCTTTGCTATCGTCTGTCCAGTGTCCTGAGGTTCTATCCAGTGTCCCACTTGAGAACCGTTTTCTCGACAAGGTATGTAACCCAACTGACTCCTCGTTGTCTGGAACGTGCATAGGCCCTTACCACAGTCTATTCCCTACAGACCTGGAGTTGCCTTTGCACTCACCGTCTCAAGAATTGGCGCCTTGTGCTTCATCACCACTTCGAGGGACCCCCCGCCGCGACCATGTCGGCATATACCCGATTGTTGATGTCTGTTGCCTGTGCTAACAACGACCACAGCGTGACAGCGCAGCGGACACGCAACACAACCTAACAAAAACCTTCACAATATCGTATTGCTGGTGCTCCTGGGGTCCTTCACCATCCTTGCTGTCTCTTCCCTTTCACACTGCCCTCCCTACACCGTTCCGCCTCACCTCTGCCACATTCTCAACATCCCCGAAGGCCGTGCGCCCCAAATGCACGAACTCAGTGCATGCTGTGGAAACATGTTCATCACACACCCACTCCGCAGCTTAATTTGATAAGGTGACAACGAAATCCTTGTCATATCTTCATCCGCCAAGACAGGAGTTTTTACTTGCACCGACCAGCCTTCATCAGACTCTTTGTGATAAAATTTTCACATTCCATCAAGATGGTCAGCGCCCGTTGTTTCCGCTTGTCATGAGAGGAAACAGAGTGGGATGCATACGCATGCTTATTGGGAAACAGCGTGGCCCTACCTTGTACCAAGGATGCCCGCAGCTAGCAGAACCAAGTGCTATATGCTATGCTAACCTCAACACGCTGCAAACTGGCACGGTGGAGGCCTTCGCATTGATCCCCTCGAAATCAGGCCGCGGAATACTGTTTACGGATAAGGCGAAGACCGAACATCCACGAGGAAGTTTTGAGCCGGCAACCGCCGTTATCGTTTTCGTGCTCTCAAGTCTCAAGATCTCAAGACTTTCTTATCCTGTCCAAGTGTTGAAAACATAGGGCTATTGCTCCTCAACGAATTGTCCCAGTGTACGTTGTCCTTTGCCGTCTTAAAGTTATAAACCGATTCCTTGCGTGCACAGACGAGGCTTGTCTAATGCTGCAGTGCCGTTCTGTGATATGAGTCTTGTTTTCTCCAGAGTTGTGACAGGCGAGTTCACACGACAATAAGTACTCCTGGCCATTTTCCTCGTGTCCTCCTCAATGCTTTATATACCCTTTTTCCTCTCTTCAACTCGTCCCATCCTATCAAGCTTTGTAGACTGCCTGCGTTGGAACACCATTCTCGACTTTTCCCTAACATGTTCGATCTTTTACCTTCTTTGTCTGCCTTTCGAGCCACTTTCTCCGTGCTGCTTCAGGTTCTCCACAAAGTCTTCCTCTCAGTCTTCCTCTCAGTCCTCCTTTTTGGCCTTCCCGCCATCTACCTCAACTCGTATGAAGTCCTCCCATTGGCGGCCAGCACAATACCTGCGACATTCATTGCCAATACTACTACAAAATGGTTCCAGTTGTT
>ML208380.1:0-21624 GCA_004369065.1 Pluteus cervinus
GCCCAGGGCTTCATGTTTGGATTACAAAGCGTCGGTAAACAACTCCTCTTCCTCCCTCGCCATGGTTCTCGTCCTCGTCATCGGTGACCTCCACATCCCACACCGTGTTCATGATCTCCCGGCAAAGTTCAAGAAACTCCTGTTACCCGGAAAAATCCAACAGATACTATGTACCGGAAATGTATGCGACAAAGAAACGTACGAATACCTGAGAACCATTGCGCCCGATGTTCAAGTTGTCCGAGGAGATTATGACGAGGTATAACTTCTTTAATTGATGCTACTGTACAATACCTAATAGAGATCAAGAGTAGCGCATTTCCACTATCGGTCACGGTGGTACACAATCCGATAAAAATCGGGGTGATGCATGGTCATCAATCGGTTCCAGTTGGTGACCTGGACTCTCTCAGCGCGATAGCACGTCAAATGGACGTGGACGTGCTTGTTTCTGGGCATACGCATGTGTAAGTATCCCTTATAATCTGATGCATTGAACACCAATGACCAAAACTTAGATTCCAAGCAATCGACTATGAACAGAAATTTTTGGTGAATCCAGGATCGGCAACAGGTGCATGGGCGGGCTCATTTAACGGGTATGGTCGTCTGCTTGTTCGTCCATCTAAATTGGAAGTTTATGCTGGCGTTTTAGCGAAGTCATCCCCTCATTTGCCCTGATGGACATCCAAGGTCCCGTAGTGGTCACATACGTCTATCAACTGATAGAAGGCGAGGTTCGAGTGGAGAAGATTGAATGGAGGAAGGAGACAGAGCCACCGCAAACAGCACCGAGGAGTACTGTTACCATGCCTCAGAAGATCCCGAGCCCAGCACCCGACTCACCGCAAGGTGGTTCAGTCTGGTAATGGGTCGTCGGCCCGAAGTGTATATTGGTGTGTAATTCTGTTATCAAAATTTCAAAGCTTGAGTGCTTATCACTTTCAACAGTATGTAACGGACGCTTTGTAGGAAATACGTTGAACAAATAAATTATTTGTTTTATTACAATCGCGTCGACTGAATTCGGATACGAGTATGTGTACCTTTATTCCCGTCCGAAGAGATTGATTCCGCCGAACTCGTTGCACTTATAGCTTCAGTATGCTGGAAGCACGCTGGGAGCGCTTTGCAAAAGCCTGGATGCTTCCTCATACAGGGCCGCTACCACGTCCTATTACAAAGGAAAGATCAGACGCTGCCAGCAGGGCCAACTTCCAAGTCCTCACCTTCGTCTTTTCGACCTTGGTCAAATAGCCGGCGCCTGCACCCGCCCAAATCACTCGCCTCTCTGCCTTCCCACTTTCCTTGCTCTCATCATACCGCTTCAACCGTTCCTCCAACGACAAACCGTCCTTAACGTCGTCCAAGATCTTATTGGCGATCGCTCGGCCATCAACGTCCTCAGGCCAATATGCCGTCCGGAAAACCTCGTCATATGCACGACTCTTCTCGGTTGCAGTGTGGCCGGCTTCGATTAAAGCCTGCTTCAAGGTGTCGTCGTAACTAGATTCTTCGGTACACAGCAGTCGGGTGCCAACAACGACACCAGCAGCACCCGTCAGGAGAAGACTAGCAATGTCTGCTCCCGTAGCAATTCCGCCTGCAGCTACAACGGGCGGTCCATTTGGCAACACCTCCAATACCGCCTGCAAAAGGACTCTCAGCGGTGGAGCCTTCACTCCTCCATGTCCTCCTGCTTCAAATCCTTGAGCAACAATAACATCAGCTCCCCATTCATTGGCTGCTCTCAACGCTTGTTCAACT
The DNA here is from genome assembly GCA_004369065.1 of Pluteus cervinus. Classification (NCBI taxonomy): domain Eukaryota; kingdom Fungi; phylum Basidiomycota; class Agaricomycetes; order Agaricales; family Pluteaceae; genus Pluteus; species Pluteus cervinus. The sequence goes on from ML208380.1 coordinate 1,768, forward strand.
GAAGCAACCATAACGAATACTCGCGTTTTATGTTCCCTCTTCAAGTCATATTCACGAACTTGGGCGATATATTTGCCTAGGTTATCGCCGAAGGCAAACCAGATCGCTTTGGGACGTTGGGCGAGGACGGCTGGGATACACGGTTCAGGGGAGGATTCGGTTTTGTCGAGGATCCATCCGATGAACCCAAAACCGGTGGGGATGGGTTCGTTAGAGGGCGTGTTGAGGATGGATCGTACGGATTGAAGGGTTTTCGTCAGTTGAGCGGGGTTGTCGAATCCTTGTGAAGATATTGGCATGATCATGAGCCCATGGTAGCAGGGCATCAGGAGGTGGACGTACCTGCTCCAAGGAAACCAAAACCACCTGCACTCGCAACGGCGGCTGCCATCTCGGTAGTCGATGAGAAGGTCATCGGGGCCGATATTATGGGTACCTTGATGCCTATGAAATGCTCTATCAGTGAACAAACCTCTACGACATGGATAGGATGAACTCACCGAGCAGGTTGTTGAGTTTGGTGACCGCTGCCATGGCTCTGGGATGGGTGTTCTCGTATAGGGAGTTCGGAGTGGTGGTTTTATGGGGGTGGCCTCGGGTTCACGGTAAGAGAGGCTTTATCATGTCTCGAAATCCGAAACTAATGGAAGGATGTCTAAGCAGGACCCAAGTGGTTTACAAAGGCCCGGCTCTCGTAATATCCGTCGAAATGGAGTATCAGGCTCGATGCCGATGGACTTACTTCGGTGCTAAAAAGGACATATGATGCGCATTTGTCGACATACGCTCGGAGTTTTCGGTCGGTAAGCCACATAAAATTCCTTTTGGGGTCTACGTGCCCCCGTTCCGGAGTTTAAAGGCCGATGTTTGACAGTCTGTATGCTTTGATTTTTAGATTCGCAAGTGGATTATCAGGCATCTGTTGAACGGCCAGCGTTGAAACCGGAACGTCTTGCCAACATCACAACGACCTGGAAGTGGCAGGTAGGCACGCTCGTCTTTGCCTACGATCAGAAGAAAGGTTTCTCGATTATGAATGCGGATGCGGGGAGATCTGGGAGCCCCCGCCTGAGCTAATGATCATGATGTCAGTGCAGGTTTGTCTTTTTTTCCAGAAATATTCTCAAGTTCGTACCAATAATTAACCGATACCTTTTTCTCAGCTTTCTTATTGCCAAGTCATCATGCCCACAGCGTGTTCAAGATTCTAAATGGCATACCCGTATCACGCCATAAGTTGCCAGCGCAATCCCAATACCTTCTACGCGTGAGGCCTACGGGCCACTCCGAAATGACCACGTCAAAGAAGGTACCTCTTCGGTTCGGGTCCGCGCTTCATTTCGCCTTAACCCTATACAGGCTGTCTACCAGGTGCAGCTGTTATGGTACAGTCGTACAGCAATCATCAAGGCGCATATCAGACTGCAGTCGTCCTCTATGACGTACGCAACGGTTTTTCTGACGCCCGTCAGGTTAAGCCCCTCCCTCTCAGACCTATATAATGCCGCTGCTCGTCCCAGCAGACCCTCTCTTTGACAACCTTCAGCCCTAAACATCACTCAGTAGAATGCAAGTCCCAGAACCCCATGCAATCTTTCCCTTGACTCTTTTTGATATCCTGCTGGTCGACGCGACCGTCAGTTTTTCTTGGCTCATCAAAGGAAAACCAGATACCCAGTTGATTCGGTCTGCAATTGGCAGAGTTGTCCAGAAATGGCCCCTCCTCGCTGGAAGAGTTGAATATTCGAAAAACGAATACGTAAGCACACGCCTCCTCCAAAGGCATACGTTTTGCTGATGCCATTTTTTTTACGCGTTGCTTCCTATCTTCCAGCCCTATCCACTTCAGTTGCGGGTCCCACTCTCTCCTGACCTGAACGAACTCAAAGAAGAATACAAAACTTTCGAGTTCACCGAGACGACAAGTTCGGTTCCTCTCAGTCAATACGTACAACTTCCGATCCCAACTGTCCACCCATCATTACCCAGCTCCCTTACACGTCACACATCTACTCCACGCCGAACTTATGAATGGATAGCTCAGAGTTTGCCATTACTTTGGTGGCATGTAACTCGATTTCCTTCGTCCGTTGGAGGTCCAGGGATCACAGATGACTACGCTGTCATCGGATTATCCTTTTCTCATGGTGTATTCGATGGTGCTGGTGCCGCGTTCGTGCTTCATGCCGTTGAAGCCGAGATGTACAATCGTGATTGGAAGGTTCCTCCTCTGCTGCACGAGGGGTTGAACGAGAATCCATTGACGCGGGATATTGGCGAGAGAACGGAGGCACTGCCATCCAAGGAGAGAGAACACCTCGGGCGGTATAAACTTTTTATACCAGCTGGTGTGTTGGCAGCCGCGCGAGCTGTTTGTTGGACCCTGTGGGAGAACTATTGGAACGGGGCAACAGAGAAAACTCTGGTTCTATCTTCGAAGATGGTCAACCGCCTGGTTGATGGAGTGAAAGACGAGCTGATACATGAGGGTATAACTATCCGGGTCACAACTGGGGATATCCTGGCTGCTTGGATGTACAAGGTGCACTTAGTTATATCTCCGGTCTATTGCATTATACTAATACCCTATAGACGATCTACTCCGGCGATTCTCCAGGCAAAAAGTCGACGTTCTTAACATACGTTGGTTCATATCGTCCTATATTCGCGCCTGAAGGCAGCCTCGATAGCTACCTCCACAATTGCTTTCTTTTACTCCCTTACCCACTATTTACACTTTCGGAACTCCAAGCCATTCCTCTTCACGAGCTTTCATCGACTCTGGCCCAGGTCCGCGAATCCCGTTCTCCGGAGGGATTACTCGATGCATATGCGTTCTTAGAGAATTCGTTCACGAAAGCCAAGCCACTGGCGCACTGGCTACGTTACCCGGGAGCCGATGAAACCCTCTCGATGTCAAATAAGACGGTTTTCAAGATTGGAGAGATCGATTGGGGGAGGGTGGGCGGGAGGGAGACAATGTGCTCTTATCAGACAGTCTTTGGACCCTATCCCATGTCGAACTGGGTAGGAATGAATGGTTGGATCAAGGGCATTCGTTGTGTCGATGAGGACAGGCTAGTGATCCAGATGGCGTTGAGCCGGGAAAAGTGGGCAAAAGTAGAAAGTGCGGTTGACATGTTGGAGAAAGAGGTTGAACGAGGACTGAATATTCGGGCCTAGGTCTTTCGCAATCTTGACACTAAATCCATAACTCTGATATTTCTCAAATCTTGTCGTAGCAATTCCAAGTGGCCAGCTGAGTTTTAGACTCGATCGAGGTGGCGTCGGTGGCGGCAAGGCTCGGGTAAGCGTTTACAACAAGAATCTAAACGGTGTGGAAAGTACTCCATTTGTCTTTCTGCAGTAGATTCGTACTGCCGAGGTTTCCATTTTCGTTTTGTATGCGCACAGAATGTGGCTTTGGACAAGGGAGCTTGACAGGTTCCGCAGCGATCACACCTTGTCTGGTACATCTTCTAATTGTTTCTAACATACCGCATGTGACCTGGCATTTCGGATGTTGAGACGATCTATTCGACGGTTACAAGGCAGGTATGCATCGTACTCCAAGAAAACAAAGGCACTTTTTTGTTCTGCAACTTGAAGGACCACTTGTTAACAAGAGGCCTTGTCTAGGCTTCGCCATCGCAGCTAATGCACGAATTTGAACAAGAGCTTGTTTCCGTTTGGAGCCGAGATAGCTTCGTTCCATAATATAAAGTGAGTGGGTTAGATATTTACAATATCTCATTCCTCTTCCGCCTCGTATCTGCAGGTCAGAGCTCTACCTCATAAAATGGCTTGTGAGTCATCCGAAGCTTCCTCTCATGCTGTAGGAGATGTTCAAGACAGGAGCGCCAAGCCCATCCTCATGAAAAAAGCGCCTCTTATTATACACTCGCTCCCTCCCGAACTCCTGCAAGAAATATTTACATTCTCCGCCACATACGACCTTCCCGAAAGGAGGCCATTCATGGATTCTATCCCACAATTCAACATGACTTCCCTTAACATCAGCCACGTCTGTATGCGGTGGCGTTCTCTGGCACTCGCTACACCCGAGATGTGGACTTGGATGGAAATACAACATCCTAATGAACGATGCCTAGAGCTGGTCAGATATTATCTGCTACTTGCAGGCAAAACACAGGGATTGCATCTCTCCTTCGTTGAGCGACGATATGCACACCATTGTGGCTCGGAAGGTTCACCCCCGGAGCAACAATGGACTCTGGAAATCTTCAAGCTCTGGATCTCGCAGGCGGATAGGTGGAGAAGCATACACTTCGAGCTTGGTGAAACACGCGAGATAAAAGATATGATTGATCTGCCAGTGGTGTCAAACAGCCTGAAGAGGGTGACGAGCGTGTACTTCCAAGCAAGTTGGTCAGACTCGACAACCCAGCCATTTTTGGATGCCCTTTACACATCGCCTGCCTTGAGGGAGGTGAGCTGGGTTTACAGGGGGCCACCAAGGAATGCACACTTTGCGGGGCTCAATTCAGTCACTGTGCTGCACCACAAGTTGTCCTGGACCAAATTCTTCTCACTTTTGGAAGCTTGCAAGGAGCTCAAGTATATTGAAGCAACTTTGGCTGCTCGCACTCAGGCTGAAGCTACTTCCGTCACTAGAGTGGTTACGGCTTCAGCCCTAGAGACGCTGCGACTTCCATCCAGCTCGTTGGAAGTTAAATCTGGCATATTTCTGGATTATATCCGTGCACCGAATCTTCGGGAATCGCAACTAGTTGCTTCACGTAGCGACAGTGGCGCATTACGACGATTCCTGGACCAATCGGGGTGTCGACTTCGCAAATTGCTGATTGAAGGCGATTTTCACCTACAATTGGAGAAGGACGTGCTTGAGTTTCTGCTGCAGGCCGCAGCTCATCTTACGTCCCTTGAAGTGTACTTGATGGAGTCCTCTCAGTTATCCTCCCTCACTATCTCAGCGTTTTCGCCACAAACCACTGACGGAACCGGTGTCTATATCCCCTTTCCATCCCTCGTTAGGCTGTCCCTCCAATTCATAGGGAGCACCCTCGATGGAACGGTCGGCAATATGCTATCGTCACGGGCTCAACATGGTGCCCTTCCTTGGGACTTTGCTGCAGAATTCGCTAGCGAGCCTCAACCCCGAGATAAGCAGATAGTATCACAACTGAATGAAGACGCCAAGTTGAAAGGATTGGATACCGTGTTATCGTTGTGCTGACGGCATGCATACTACTGAACTGCACTCGTCTTTTTATGCGTAGCCTTCATGGAGGCGCTTAGCACACTCTCAAGAATGACGCAGATAATCATTTCAGACATAGATCTAACTGTACAGATTGTAGTTGAATACATAGCCCTTAAACTTCAAAACTTCAAGGTGATTCAATAAGTATCAGCAGTCACGCTGACAACTGAGAAAACCATTCCCTTCGCTCGTTCCCCAGCCCCCTCGACTTCTTCCTCTTCTTCCAACTCCTGTCCTCGTCGCCTGTTTCGAAGAGCTTCGACCATATCCACTTGCCGCTTCTTGCTGTTTGGCAAATCGCCATGAACCGACGTCTGGACATCGATCAGGTGCACCAACTGGCGTTTGCCAGGATTTGCCGTAATGGCTTCTTGAATAATTGACAACGTCGCAGAGAGATCGCACGCGTCCTTCGCATTGTCTGGACCTGTCTTTTCAACCTTGGTGATGCCATGACGCTCCTGAATGGCTTTGGCCTCGGCGTCAGCGGCCTTGATCTTTGGGATACGACTTTCAACAAAGTCTGCGAAAGCCTGAAGTTCTTGAGCGAGCTTGGTACCTTGGCGAAGCTTTCCGTCTTGGAGGAGGGCTTGCACTGTCGCCCGCAACTTGGGTGCTTCCTTCTCGATCTTGCGGACGGAGCAGGTCTCGCGCGGCTGGGTGACCTGGTAGGTTTGGAGCTCCACGTTATGAATCTGATGATCGCGCTGGTTGATCTTGGACTGCACGCTCGCAAGTTTGATCATGGCGAGAGGGACTTCTCCGACTGCATTTTCGGTGTACAGAGCCTCCGTAGGCGAAAACTTGACGAGGAGTTTGGTGATTTTAGGGAATCCGCAGGAAACGGCGAGGTGGAGGGGAATGGAGCCAATGACATTGCGAGTAAGCAAGTTGGCTTGAGTGAACTCAACAATGAGCTTCACGCATCCAATGGATCCAGTTTTGACGGCGAGATGTAGGGGCTGAACAAATGATAAATTAGATGGGCTGGAGAGCGAAAGATCCACAAGACGTACCGTATTCAATCGTTTCTTGGATTGGTGATTCAGCAAAGCTTCGCTGACATCTTTCGGCAACTTCTTCAGGAGGAGGTCGAAAAGTGCGACATGATTTTTCGCGCAGCAGATGTGGTATATATTCCACCTAAATGATAGGTTGATAGATAGCAAAGGACAGTCTGGGATGAGACTTACCCTCTGACGGAATCCACCTCAACGGCGGAGATAGACTGTCCGAGAAGGAACTCAGGGATTTCAAGCTTAGATTCGTCATTCCAGTCTGCCGCAAGCAAGAGGGTGTTATATCCGATAAACTTAATCCTATGTCGACAGGTTTAGCGTTGTTCAGGAAGAGGTATGATAAAACGTACTTTGTATGAAGAGTCGAACCCATAAGCTTCGGCATGGTGGCGAACAGCAACTTGATCGTGTCCATGTTCCTTCCCAAGATTGCTGCCGTCAAGGGTGATTCCCCTAAAGGCGAGATCGTCCAACCCAACCACTCAGGTAGAACCTTCTCCAAGTTCTGTGTGTACTTGAGTCGCTGTGCGATATCATTGCTGTGCGTGCTCGCGTAAAACTTGTAAGCCGCCAAAGGCCTATCGCTCGCCAGATATTCGATGATCTTCTTCGCAGAAGACCGAGCCGCTCTCCAGACCAACGGGTGGATCACCTTTGAAGTATCACCGGAGCTATGAGGGTCCTTCTTTGTCGCTAAGTCGGCCCTCTTCTTTCCGTGGACGTTAAGACCCAGATACAGCGCCTTCTTTTCCGCGACTGCTTCGGCAGGTTTTTCTTCGGGTTCAGGAACGGCGGTGTCGTCCAACCCAACACCAGACCAGCGGATGAGCTGATCCAGCATCTCGGGTTGATCTTTGTTTAGGGCAGCCTCGAGATGTATATCTTCAAATTCGATCGCGGTGGGTAGGACTGTGTAGAGCGCTCCAACGTTGATGAAAGCCTCAAAGTCGTCGTCGTATATAGCCCTGCTCAAAGGACCATTGTCCTCACAAGCAAAGTTGTACTTCTTTCCTACCAAGAGTTGTTTCGGGGCCACGTCGCATTGGACGGCAGAGGAGCGTTTGGCGACGTCGACGAAATTGATGCGAAGGTCTGGTTCGTCAGTGTCCATCGAATCTTCGTCTTCACTGTCCGAGTCGTTCTCTAATGCAAAATTAGCGATGCAAAGACAAAAATGGGTAACATAAACGTGCACATACCGGTATAGTCAGACAATTTGAAGGTCTCTTCTTCGTCTCTCTTCTTGTATTGCGCCATAGCAATTGCCATAATTAGCTTGGCCGTTGCCCATTTCTTGTTCGCAATGGCTGCGGTTAGAGGCGTGATACCTAGCATCGACCATCAGTACCCCGGGAAAAAACGATCAAGCGGGCAGAACTTACCAGTCTTCATATACTGATTCTCCGGATGTGCAACCTCGACAGTGACCCTCAGCGCCTTCAACGGTTGCTGTCCATCTCCACTTTCCGGCAGACACAACTTCTGTACCTTCTCGTTATCCCCATTGAAACACGCCTCGAAGAGTTCATCATACGCCGGGCCCTCTACCGAGGAAGGACCATTGTGAGAATAGCCATAGGACGACATATACACATAACCTGAGGTTCCTCCAGGGCCTCTGTTCCGCAGCCTCTTCTGCCTCCTCGTGTCAACAGCCGCTGGAATGTTTCGTGCTGTGGACTTTTGATCTGGGAATACATCATCCCAAGACTTGGCGTCTTGCAATGAAAGAACTTTCTTGACCTCGGTGTACCATTGCTTGGCCTGAATATTCTTTCGATGGTTCTCGAGTATATAAGGGTTTTTGGAATGCCCCTGCGTGGTGGTCGCGAGGATCTTCTTCATCTGCTTTTCCCGATACACTTCCCAGGGCAACAACGTCTCTCCTTCATCAACCTGCTCGTCCTTGGGAGTTTTACCTCCTTCAGTCTCAAGATCTTCATCCAGAGTCTTCTTCATATTGTCGATTGCTGAGGTTACTGAAGCAATGTAGAAATTGGCCCAGTCGAGATAGGTTCTTCGACTTCCTTCACCTGAATGCGCTTCCTTGATGCCAATGTTGACCGATGCACCAAGAGCAAGCAGTAAGCTAACAACGTCGCTTTGAGTGGCGAAAGCGGCCTCGAGAGGCTGGACGGCCCTTTCGGGCGGAATAGCTTGGAAGGCACCACCATAACCATTCGTTCCCCTTGAAAGTGGAAGCGAAATCAGTCTAAGATCATGACAGCCTCAGATGCAACACTCACACGTTCTGCTGAACGACCCATTCGTCAGAATAATAAGGCTTTGCCCCGTGCGCCAACAAAAGCGCGACCATAGCATAATTATACCTGACAATCGCCTCATTGATTGGGAAAACGATTTGCCAGTGCGTAGCCTGAGGATAGTCAATGACTGTACTGGCATTGGGATCTGACTTCAACAGAGCAGCAACAACATCCAAGTTGTTCGAGGCAACAGAACGATAGAAGATAGTCTTGCCGTTTTCGGAGGTAGAAGAGGAGGCACCGCCTAATAAAAGTCGTTCCACGATCTTGGTGATCTGGGTCTTGTCGTCTCGAAGGCTGGTGACGAGGAGAGGATGGTAGATAGGTCTGCCGTTGGCCACGACAGGAACGAACTTGGGATCTGCCCCAGCCGTGACAAGAGTTTCAACGATCTCGAGAGAGCCGGACAGGACTGCGTAACACAAGGGAGTGAACGCGAAGTCCCAGTCCGGTACATTGACGTCCAGGACGTCGGGCTCGTCGAGAGCATCGTCGGGGATGTCGCCACTATTCTCCGGTTCCTTCTCTTCGTCGCCTTTCTTCTTCGCTTCTCCGTCTGAATCCCAATCATCGTCTGAAGAATTGTGTTCCTCCGCTTCTTCGTCTGCGTCATCACCATCTTCATCCATAGCATCCTCATCCTTCTTCTTCTTATTCTTCTTCGCCTCGGCCTCTTGTTTCTTCTTCTCTTCCGCCTCTTTAGCCTGCTCGTCATTGACAGCGCTTTTCTCCAACAGCTTCTTGATCACATTACGTTGATCATATTGCGCTGCGAGATGCAACGAACTCCTCCCATCAACCAATCTAGCCGTCATTCTTGCACCCGCGTCGATCAACTCGAAGGCAACTTCTTCTGCACCACATAAAATGGCGACGTGCAAGCATGAACGACCGACATGGTCACGCCTGTGGAGGTCCTGGCCCGCAGCAATAATCGATTTGACGGCCGATACGTCATGTGCAGCAATAGCAGCAAAGAACTTGGCGTTGGGACCAATGTAGACTTGTTCACTCCATTCGCCAACGTCAATTGGGTTGAATGAACCGGAAAGGGATTGACGGCCTGGGTCGTCTTGAATGAAGCTAAAGGAGAGCGTTAGCGAGAATAGGGAGATAAAACGAGGCAAAGACAAACCTAATGCGTCCACGAACATATTGTTTATCCTCCTCCTCTTGCAGATCACGTTCTTCGTCGCTCACAGTATCTGGGCAGTGCTGTGGAACCGAATGAACATTTGGGACGCCCTTGTGAATTCGAAGTAATAACATACCTCACAACAATCTTCGATACATTCGTCCATAGCACCGAAGAAGGCAACATGACGATGTAACCTCCGCTTCTTATTTTTGGGGTTGAAGGTAGAGTTCATTCCGAGATCCTGAAATGATAGATAGTCAATCACTCGTCTCAAAAGGAACAAAATAAGAAAGTACCGTTTGATAAACCAACTTCTCGATCCTTCTGGAATCCCACCCAGGTCCGTATGGAATGTGAAGAGAAACGACATCGTAATCGTTCCACTCCAATCCACCAATCGAGAGATCGGCCTTCAAATCGCCCTTGTGCTTTCTCTGGTTCAGACTTCGAGAGTACCGGTTCAAAGCATTCGGCCTGCCTCTCAAAGTACGGCGAGAATCCAAGAAGTTGTAACGCGCGTCGGTGTCCGAAAGCTTTTCGAGGACAAGAAGACGCGCGAGACCTTCGATCCGGTTGATAGCCCGCTCATATATCTACGCATATAATGGGTCAATAAGAAAATGGAGATATAAAGATGAGACGCATACAGTGGGGTCAATGTCAGCACGACGAAGAGACGGGACGTAGACTTCAAGATCACGACGAGAGTATTTCGTCAAGCGGACCTCGTAGGAAGGAGAGCGACGCGTTACGTCAATCGTGTTGCATTGGCGCATCATGGATACAATAGCACGGGGATTACCCCAGACGCGTTGACCTGAGGTAAAACACGTCAAAATCATATCACAAAATCCGAGGTGAAGAAAGCCTACCATCGTAGGCGAAGCAAGGCGCGTCAACATCGAAGCCGGTGAGGATCTCAGACGGAGAAGAATACAGGCGTAAAACAACTTGAATCGAGCGATACGGGTATTGACCTGAACGACTGTCAGGAATACCCCACCGAAAAGGATGATTAAAAACGTACAGTGAATAGAGACGGTGTGCTTAGTCCGAACACAAGTAACGTCCCAAGGAACTGAATCGCGAACGGCCTCGTAGATACTGTTGATCTTCTTTTCGGCCTAGATGAACAAACGAATGTGATGAGTTTGACCATTCGTGAAAGAAACGCATCAACTCACCTGTTCTTGAGTCAAACCCCACAAGAAAAGATCAACATCGGAAGTGGGGTATGCAACACCATGGTAATGCTTGCGGATCGATCTCTTGGAAGCCTTTTCTTCATCCGTCAAAGGAGACAGGCAAGCATGAACGGATCCGCCAGCGGCGACGACGTTGTTCCAATCAATGAGCTGGGACAATGATCCTTCTGTGAAAATGGCCCAATTCTTCTTGAATTCCTCGAAATTTTCGGCCATACAGGGCGTTCCCTCCTTCCTCCTCTGTTTTTCAGTCAAAGGTAAAACATACTTAGCAGACCAGTCTTCTTCGTCTTTGACAACACGGGCACGAGTCGTCCTGATGTCGACAGGAGCGCCGAAAACGTCCACGAGACCAACATAAGGGTTTTGGAGACGCGCGTTGCCTTTGTCAGTTGCGAAGAGTTTGCGAAGATCGGCTTCATCGTCGAGCGAAGGTTGAAGCGCCTCATCAAGAGACACGCCAGGACCTTTGGGCAACGCGACGATGCGCTCCAAAAAAGCGCGAGCTTCAGGTGTTTGTTGCTCTTGTCCTTGCATCGCGATGAAGAACGATGTGATATACGGTGGGGATTGCGAGAATCAGAGAGAAGATAGTAGAGACCTTTCGTGCTCAAAAGACGGTGGTGAAAAGCCAAGGAGTTCACCGCGTTCTGAGCGTGGTATTTAAGCCCACCTCGAGGTGAGGGTTGCCGGCCTTCTTCAAACGTACGGATGTAGGAATCCGGTTGAACTGAATGCCAGTCAAGGCAAAGTTAGGAGTCACCGGGTGCATTACCGATAGGGTCTTTGATAAAATGCCAACATGCAAGGAAACGAGGGTCTGATTGACGTTTACCCCAAATGGTGCGTGAGTCGGGAATGTGCCCACGCATCACCCAAATATGGTAACAAGCGCCCACCGACCCGACGCGTGTGATGAATGGAATCAACGAACGAGTCATCGCGTCGTGAACGTACGGCATGGCGAGCGGCCGCAAGGACTGTATGGGGATGAATTCTCGCAGCATCAAACGCGTCGCGTCGCGTTGTGTGAGTCGACTCGGTTCTCCTGGCTTTGCCATGTCCCCGGCCTACCACTGGTTGCCAATGACTCGTTCCAAATGACTTTCTTAGAACTCCAGGCGAGTCATTCGTATCTTCCGGGATCCAAGCACGCCCAGAACTTCGTATTTGGCTGGCTAGTCTAAGCCCATAAGCAGGGTAACCCAAAGCTACTCTAATCGTTTGGTAATCGTAACGTTGTTGGCCCCACCTGCGATGTAATAAACAACTAAAAGTACTGAACATTTGGCCCCAGGTCCGAAGTCGCAATCCAAGTCAATGCCCAGCTAAGGTATGTGGCGACGCTGTGGAGAGCTGCCTAAAAAACGTCGGCTGGCAGGTGCCGGAAGGCGGTGCAAGGGCTTGTGATGCGCTTCATCAAACTACCACCACATCGATATCGTTCCAGCATGGCTTCACAACTCCCAGACGATCTCATCGACCTAATAATCAACAATCTCTCTTACAAGCGCGACTTTTTATCTTGTTCTCTAGTCAATCGTAGCTGGTTTCCACATGCGCAATCTCGCCTTTTCATGGCCTTCCACTGTTCTCATCATGTCACCAATTCTTGTCCAACACCTTCTTCCTGCACAAACAAGATCAAGAAGCTCGAAGAAATCGTCAGGAAATCACCCCATATCGCACATTACGTTCGCACCCTTCGGATCTTTCTCCACCTACGCTGGGATGAAACGGCTGGGTCCTACACACCCGGGACCTTTTGTACTTGGGAATCCGTTTCATTCCTCGTACCGCAAATGACCAGTTTGCGGGAGATTCAGATAATAAACACTCAAACATACACCAGAATTCTGGATTGGAGTGGGGTTCCGCAGCAACAAGCAGACGTACTCCTTGACTGCATCCGCCGCCCGAGTCTGTGCTTATTCAGGCTTGAGGGCATCAGTAACTTCCCTATCAACCCTCTCTCAGAGGCCCGATCTTTGGTTTCACTAGCGCTTCATAACGCCGGGGTTTCGCTTCGTACGCCACAATTCCAACCGTCCGGCGTCGAGGAGGCGGACGACTCAGCCACCACTACACCAGTCCCCTCGTTCTCACTGCAGAAATTTTTCTTCCAGGGTGCTGATGAGGCGGCTGGCAGGATAAATGCTGCCCGACTAATGACGTGTCTAATCAACTCAGGTGCTTCACCATTCACCCACCTACGTCGTTTGACCTTCTCCCTCCGTCGTTCCGAGAATCTGTTCCTTGTCTCTGTTCTTAACCAGTCAGGGGCCTCGTTGAAAGACCTCGTACTGGACATTATCGATAGTAAGTCCATCACCCTACATGCAACATCATACCCTCTAACATTGGCGTTAGCCATATCCCAAGAAGCTTGTGTCGTGATGCAAAACCTCACCTCACTCGAGAATCTTACTATCACATTCAACAACTTACCAAACTCAAACGCATTCCGCAACGATATGACCAAAATCCTTTATTTCCTTTCCAAAGCCGACTGTCCCCTTCGCAAAATCCACCTCATCTTGAAACCGGAATTGTATTCTCAGTTTCAAATTAATAACGACCCCTGGGGAGATGTCGATAATGGGATGAGTTATTGGATCGATAAAAGGACTTTGGGACAGGTTTATATTGGTTGTGTTGGGCTTCATCATGTGAGCCAGACACCGGGAATGTTTCTCCATAAATCTTTAGAACGCGTAGCAGCTTCTGGGATATTGAATACGCTATTACTCTAGATAATTATTCAGATCGTTTGGAATACGATTATGCCCATTTTGTCCTCCCCCTCAAAGTTCCCGGATCAGGGTTTGCGAGGCATGTGAAATCTTTGAAAATCAACCACCTGAAGGCAGTGCAATACCTCTAAACCTTTATCTTGAATCCCCAACGTGCGACGATGTGCATTTGGAAACGCTCCAAAAAGCCAACTTCCTCCGGCACGACTGTTCTGACAGTGCCAACCATCGCACTCTCCGAATTCAAAGGCCATTCCGAAGACCCATCACCAACACCCATTGCACAACTCCCAGACGATCTTATTGGCCTTATACTCGACCTTCTCTCCTCTAAAAACGACCTCCGAGCTTGCTCCCTGATCAACCGGACTTGGCTTCCACACGTTCAGTCGCGTCTCTTCACCAACTTCGAATGCACCCTGCATCCCTATGACTTCGTTGCATGTCCGACACCGGTTACATGCTCCAGAAAGACCAGGGAACTCGAGGGAATCGTCAAAAGGTCACCCCATATCGCGCACTACTTTCGCACACTTCAAATTCGTTTCAACCCGAATACGTCTGGACCCAACGCTTCTCTAGGAACCTTTTGTGCATGGGACTCTGTTTTGTTCCTCATTCCACGAATGATTGGGGTGCGGGACATTCAACTAATTAATGTTCATCCCAAAGTTCTTAAATGGAGTTCCCTTCCACAAAGACTAAGAGAGACCTTTCTCGAGTGTATCAGCCGCCCGAGTCTTTGTTTCTTCAGAATAGAGAGGGTCCATCAATTTCCTATCGACTCTGTCTTCGAGTCCCAGTCGTTGATTTCCCTGGAACTCCATAATGCTGGGTTTTCCCCTCCAATGTCGCGATATCAAGCGTTGGGTTCGAGTCCAGAAGCTGAAGGGGCCCGGGCCGAATCGTCGGTAAACCAACCCATCTTCTCCTCGTTAGAGAAACTCTCTTTTCGCGGCAGTGAAGATGGCAAAGCCGCCACACAGCTCCTAAATTGTCTAGGGGACTCAGGCTCCTCTGCCCATGGCCAGGCGTTCGGCCAGTTAGAACAGTTGTCCTTCGTCCTTCATCGTTCCGAGGACCTCCTCTTGATCTCGATACTTCGCCAGTCTGCGTTTTCACTAAAAGACCTGACGTTAACTGTTTTTGAAAGTGAGCCTTTCGTTGTCTCTGTTATCCTCATATCCTGACCTAGGTTGATCCCGGATCGATAGCTATCACCTCAGAAGTTTGCACCATTATGCAGAATCTCATCTCGCTCGAAATTCTCCGCATCACATTCAATAATATTCCAGACAACGCAGATAGATTTCGCAGAGATATGACCAAAACCCTCTATTTCCTTTCCAAAGCCGACTGCCCCCTCAACGAAATCCATATAACCTTGCAACCTTTACCATCCCGACATCTCAACATTCGTACAGAACCTTGGGAAGACGTGGATAATGCAATGTCCTATTGGATTAATAAAGGAACTCTACAACGTGTACATATCGGTTTTGGGCCGCCTCAACGCACTTATCTAAGTCCACGACCTATGATATTTTTCCCTAAGTGTTTAGAACGCGTAGCAGCCTCTGGAATTTTAAATCCCCTCTTCCCCTAGATAGATTAATGATTCACATCGTCCGCTATCCCACTAAAAGGGATCTACTGCTTCTTAGGATCCCTCGTGACAAGATCCACCTCTCGCCAATTGTTGATCAGCGTCAAGTTCACACTAGACATTCCGGGATGAATGCCCTTAAACTTCGGGCTAACGTACTCATGATCACCACCCGCGACGAGATCGGCGGCTGAACGCCGGTCTGTAGGTGCAAAAGGTTGGTTCCTACGATATGACAAGGTCAGAAGCGAAGAAGGGCATCAAGGCAAGGAGGAGTACCATGCACTGAATATGTATGATTTAGGATCTGGATTTGTGTGCTGGAAGAATGTCGAATCAGTGCCAAGATCCCTGGATGCCAATCGGAAAGGACGTACAGCAGTAATTTCATGTAATTCCCTTTGAAGCGAGAGGCAGAACCCGTCAAGGTCTAGATATGTCGATATATGTCAGTTACAAAGATGATACTAGATGCAAGAGAACGCACCTAGGTCGTTTAAATCGTAGGTAAACGGATTTTCACTATCCAGCCGATCATGAACTTGCGTCAGATGGGAAGATATAAAAGAACGTACATCTGGTGTCCGATTTCCAAGAAACCGACCAGAGAAAAGGTCGCAAATGCAGTACCCGGAATAGTGAGCCAGCCAAACTTGGCGTAAATTTGGAACTGAGGACAGGTGGAACACGCGATCACATTAGCGCGCACGAATAGGGAAATGAGATGGAACTTACAGGTAAGAAGAACAAGTAGATCCATAATGAGATGCGGAGGTGTGCTTGGTATGCAAATGGTAACGGAGTATACGCAATACGTTCCAGTTGCTGGTAGGTGTCTTGAAGAGTAGCGAGATTGCTGAGGATGCCAGACGCCACAGATGGTACGGTCGTGTTCAGGTCTGAACGCAAATAGATCAGTTCAAGAACTGAACACTCAGATTTGATCCAAAGGCGAATACTCACAAGCGGAATAACTCGACAAGAATAATATAATCTCCAAAGGGACATTGCTCTCGCACAAATGCTTCATCTTCCTCTTGAGTTTTGCGCGCCTCTCCGCCTCATCTTGAGGCATCGCCTTACGAGCAATAGTCCTACCAACCCACTTCAAGAAGATCCAGAACGGGATATAATCGCCAAAAGTGGCTTTAGGTGGGTCACGAGCAGGTTTCAAAGGACGATGAACCTCGAAAGATGGCAACACCTGTTCCGGATCAAACGTCTTTTGCTTGTGAGCAGATCTTCCGTTGGCTTCGACTTGTCTTTTAGTAGAACCCTTTAGATCTTCGTCAACGAGAGTGCCAGAGAAGGAAGGCGACTGTTTGTAGCCGTTTCCAACAGGGATAGTTGCGGAACGACTAGGCTCGCCAGGGGAACTGGTATCTTCGGATGCTTGCCAGAGAGGAAGCATGTTATCGGGAGCATGGGATTCGGAGGCGTAACGCGGGAGGACACAAATGAGAGGGAAGAGGTCTTGGTAGTAGACACCGGATTCGCCTCGGAGGAAGTGCTATTGGAGATGGGTTGACTGAATAAGAGGCCAAGGAAGGATTGTCGATTATCAACTCACTTTACACGCGACCGAGAAAGCTTGTATCTGGGGCATAGATTAGACGGTTCCAGCGAATAATGGAGAATTAAACCTACGAGGTTAATCATCGTTTTCTTCTCAATCATGCACTCCAAGGGAGACGGACCGCCTTCGCGTTCATTGGGGATGTGGATCCAGATCTACAAATTGCGGTGTTCAATAGGCTTGCCTCAGAAGACGTTAAATTAGCACTCACCAGTCCGGCCAAGTTCTTCGAGGAAGTAGCGATAGCAGACCACATCTTTCGGCCTTCCTGGTACCTACCATCCCGTAAAGCCAGATGAATAAATTAGGAGGGAGACCAAGAAGAGACACTCGCCGTTCGTATGAAGAAGAAGTTCTGAACGAAATGGTCAAACTAAGAACGGTACCCAGCACCGTCAATAATCCATTATCGAATATAAGTTTCGTCGTAGTGAATTTGGACACAAGCGTAACCACTATTGAATTCAGAAATAGAGAGTAGAGGGTCATGAGAGTACGTACTGGTAGCAACCAAAGAAAAGAAAATCATTTCTGGGTAGATGTCATTGATAATCGTAGTTCTGAACCGCTTCATTATTGTCCAGCGGCCACGGAAGAGTGGATCGCGTGTTGGCATCTTGGAATTTACGGCGGAGCCTTCTAGCGATCCTTCTTGACTCGAGATTTACACAGTGATGTCCTTGGTAATATGTTGGGGGGTTCTAGTCGATTGATGGGCGTCGGAAAAGGAGGAAGAAGCAAGAGGCAAGAAAGACTGATACGAGGGTCAAGGGGACGGGATAGAAAAATAGTTGGCTTATACTTTCTTTAGCACGGTCCACCCAAGAAGATCGCAGTCAAGTCGCGCCCATCGTTCATTGTGGTAATGACACCGAAATATGGACATGCAGTTGCCGGCGCTGTTGTATGTGTCTGAAGCACTAAAAGCTCACACATCTAGTGTAACAGCCAAGGAAAACCTAGGTGAAGCATGGACTTATTAGTGCCCATATGAATCACGTCTAAATATATGAAAAATGACGTCTGCGAGGCTGCGCGTGTCAAGAGACCCCAAACCCTAAAGGCCCGACGGACCCCCCTTTCGCCTGCCTTGGTGAAGTCAACTTGTTGATATTCGAGCATAGTAGCTCTTGTCCGTCCACCATCCGTTTGGCCAGATGTGCGGGCGAGCATAAATCGTGCATCGAACGGGTTGCTACCTCAATGGCGATGATAAAATATTTTTATACAATAACGCACCATAATATCCATCGGGAGGGTAGATACGTTACCTGGCTAGTGCTATCTAGCAGTGAAGACAGTCATTAAGCTTTTGAACAGTCGTTTCCTGTAGGTACATGAGGGAGTTTAGTTGAAGTTTAGCCGTGGGACGATCTCGTAAACAATCGTTTCTAAGATAAGATAAGATAAGATCCTGTGTTCATTCCGGACATCGTGGCTTCGAGAGCTTTAGCCGGAACGATGGCTAGCACTCAATCTCAATTCCTGAATCTACCGCATGAGCTTATCCTCCTGGTCGCTGAAACGGTGAGCTTTTCTTGGTCCTTTCCGAAAATCGAACAGGACTGAACTGCACCCGTTTGGCATAGATTCCCAACCGATCGACTGCACTTGCCCTCTGGTCAACCTGTCAACTACTCTACAAAGTACTGATCCGCAGAACTTTCTCTCACTTGATACTTGAATTTAGAGGGAAACCGCCGAGGGTGCGCTCTTCGATTGAGCACCTTTTTGCTCTCGTGGATGGAACTGCCCTCGCCTGTCGTTATGCACGTACTATGGAGATTTGGTCTCTTCGAAATCTGTACACTGGTTCTAGGTATGCTTTCCACACGGATCTTGGCAGGTATGCACATTTTGGAGACGTTTTGGAGGATGCGATGAGTAATTTAGAGGGTTTAAAGAGCTTGAGGTATGTCTTATCCGGATCTACTGAAGGGCTAGTTCTTTGACTTCATTTACTGTATTGATGCGTTTTAGCTGGTTGGCTGGTTGGGGAGATATAACAGATGTCGAAGAAGGGGTTATACGGGGACTTCGATCCCTTATGTCTCCTCGCAAAGACCTTACCGCCACGGTCGCCGCGTTTCGAGAAAAAGCAGCTGTGATGGAACGGCTGCGGGAAATCTGCCCAACATCATTCATGTTAGTTGCGGAATCTGGTATGGACGTTTCGTATGGTGGATCAAAGTATAACTGCGATAGAGATACGAATATGCTGGCACTTGAGTGCGTCTCCTTTGACTTTGGTATTCGTTCAATCCTAACACATATTCAGTCTTAACATTGATCGCGAGCTAAGCTCGACGATTGGACGACCCACAACCTTATCGGAAGATGCGACATATTGGTTATCGGTAGCACACTTCAGAGGTATTCAAGTCTTGCAAATCAGTCACATCCAAACCGATGCCTCCCAAACTATCTTCTCCCAATCGGCTTTCTGGATAGCATTGCAAGATGCAGGATGCCGACCGATGGAGTTCTCCGTGGACTTCATTACAGACACGATGTTGGATTACCTCACATCCTTCTCAAATTTGCAATATCTTTGTGTCAAGGATACTCGAACACATCAGGGTGTACACGACTCGGAGGAATTGGCGACCAAATTTTACAAGAAAGTGTTACGCGCACATCGAGAGACACTGCAAGCTTTGGTTGTAGACATAACGCTACCAGGCCCTTGGTTTTTACAATCTAGCAACATAGAGGACCTATTCGTATGTCAAAAGCTTGAAAAGCTGGCTATTGCCCTATCTTCCCCCAAGGACGCTATTTCACAGGATCTTTTGGTACGGCCTTTCCTTCCTCTTATCATGACACTTTGAACTAGACCTTGTAGGATCGAGCGCTTGATCTCCGAAAATGGATGGCATGTTTGTATCAGTTATCGATTTTGGAGACTGCTGACGACTGGATACGGCCTGAGGTATCATTGTTCGATATCTTTATAACGGCGTTCCGAGGGAAAGGACCTTCAATCATGGCGCTGGGGAAGCGTCAGACTCGGTTCAAAATTCGATTTGAGGAGGATGGAAATGAGAA